>JAEIIJ010003495.1:0-47746 GCA_018904815.1 Drosophila ogumai
TAGTGAATTTACAGTGAAAGTGTTTCATAGAGAGCAAAGGTTGTATAATTTCCTAATTATTATTTAAAATCAATCAATCAATTCTTCTTAAAATTAAAAAAAAAAACACCATAGACCGATAAACTAAAATATGTGTATCATCTTTTAATAGCCCCAATAAGAACCTCATTCGTTTATTTATTAAAATTTTTTTAGTCAAATCAGACCGATAATACCACTGTGAAACGCAGAGGCGGCGCAGAGCAGCAGCCACAATACTCCCGTTCACAGTTAAAATGCCTTCAGTCGTTGCTGTTGCTTCCGCGCTCTCTTGTTGCCGTTGTTGTTGTCAATCAATTGACAAAAAAGTATCACCGGAGCTAACTTTACAGTTACATCCTCTCTGACAACTCTCCGGCTGCGTGGTTCTCTCATGCTCCCGCTGCTTAGGCGCTCTCACTAAGCTAAAACAGCTGATTACGTTATGAAAATGTAAACAGACCGCGGAGAGGCAACAAAGCTTGCTCTCCTCTCACTTTTCAGCTTTTGCTTTTGCTTTTGCCGTTGCTTTTGCTTTTGCTTTTCCTGATTCCCATTCTCACCTGCACCCGCAGCGGGGGTGCTTGCCGTAATGAGCGTGCATTAAGCTAGTAATTGACTAAGAAGCCACTAAAGAAACAAAGCCAAGGTGGACGGAAACGAGTTTCCAATGCGACCCTATTGCAGTATTAAATGAGGAAAAAAGGCGGAAAATCCACAGCGGGCAGCTATGTACATACATACATCTGTAGTTAAGAGATTTGTCTGTCCCCAATTTCCATTCATTCATTTTGGGCCAAATTATTTTAAGATACCCTGACAGCGGAGAGTTTTCAACATTTTAAAAAGTTTGGCAGGTCCTAAGAATAATATTAGCATATTTTCTGATTGTTTTATTTACATTTTTTAAAGTTTAAATGCTTTAAAATTGTATCAGCAATTTAGATTGGCTATCAGATTAAAAAGCCATTAGTCGACAAAACAATGCCATTAAACTTAACGCTAGTGGTTCTGAATGGTCTTTTCCCATAGATTACTTACCCGCACATGTACAGATTTCGTCATTTTGATTATGTGTGGGAAGTTGTGTATTTTTAATTTTATTAGTCATTTTAGGTATTTACTATTAAATCTAATTCCACTCCAATTCTAAAGCGACTATGAGTTTTAATGCAAATATTACATTTAGATTTCTGAACACCATTCATTCTTTAAACTATTAATATTGCTGTACATAATGAATCATACTAAAATACATTATTAATTGTTAGATATTTTCATGAAATATAGTTTGTTTTTTTAGAAAATATATTTTCAGATATATTTTGAAAAGCCTGTCATTAATAATTTTTAATTACAATGAAAATTTCACATTATTGTTAATATTCTAATATTCTACTACCACTACCCATCTTAACTTAATTAACAACATTTATTTCAACAGCTTCATTAATTTTTCATACTTAAACAAAGAGTTTGGTGGGATCAACACAGACTCACTTGGTAACAGCTGAAAAAGCCCTTCAAGAGTATAAAAATTTCGACTAATTAATTTTGTTTAGTTCCCTCGACTGAGGCGTCAGACAATTTGTAATTGGCCGAGCCCAAAAAAGTACAAGTATATATAGAAATTTTGTATATATATTCTAGTGCAGTGCATATGGGAGTACGACACACAAACCGCAAAAGGCAACAGAAATAGATGGCAAAGAATTTCTAGTTGACTGAACACCGAATCTGGCCGCCGAGCCATCAGCCATTAGTCAGACAGTCTGACGACCTAGACCCAGATGCTAGAAACCAGCAACCAGATACCAGATCCGTGGCAGAAGCTATAGCTTTAACCCGAAGTCGAGCCCAGAGCTATGGCTAGCGGAAGCTTGGAGGCGTCATAAATCTTGCGCAACGCCCCATTGGCATTGCTCCGGAGCTGGGAATCGGGCGCACATCCCTGTCCCTGTCCCCGCCAAGACAATGGCCATTTGCATGGCCACCAGTCGCATAATTATGCACCATCATTCTTGAGGCAATTGGTTGGCCACTGTGCTAATGTGATTAGAGGCTGACGTGTTGAAGTGCTGATGCGCTGGAAGTCGAGTGGAGTTGTTCTTAGCCACTTGTTGCTCAACTCAACGCCTCAAGTGGCCAAAAGGAAGTTCGGGAGTCGTAAATTATTCGCTCACGGTTTCCGCTTCTTATCATCACAGATCACTGAGAACAAATAGAAAAGTGGGTGCACTTGGAAAAACTAAGATCTTCAATATAAAGCCAGATTTATGGGATGTTTCGAGCCATTTAAGACGCTGAAGATTAAGATAAAAAGACAACTCCGTGAAGTAAAACCAGCCGGCAAAAAGATATATTGAATAGCTATTTTCTTTTCTTCTTTCCTTTTTGTAGAATATATTAAACCCAATGCCAAGTATAAATGTGATTTAAACCAATTTAAGACAGGCAGTTACTTTTTTGGCAAACTGGTTTAAAGCCAAACGCAGCCTTGTGTTCTTCATAAATCATAAAAAGAAAAAAAGTTAAAGCACAAATAAAATAAATAATTTCTTACTAGTATTATTTATTTATAAAATATTCCCAAGAATTAAACTTGTATAGGTTAAGTATGACCTATATTATTCACGACAATAAGTACTTTAGGTGGTATTTAATGTTTTTTAGCCAGACATTTGGGAAACCCCTTTCCCAACTGTAAAGGGTTTACGTCAGTGTGTTTATTCCGAGTGTGGGTAAACTGCTCCAGTATTTAGTGTTTGCCTTTCTACTTGGTATCTACGAATGTGTATCTCGTAGAACGCTTTGCTGGCTGCTCACCGCCAGCGCTCAATCCAATTAAAAGCCCGAGCCAAACCATCTGTCGGCAGTGCCCTAAAAAACTTTGGGAGGGAGCTCCCGACGATGGCAGTGCCCTCGATTTGAGTCAAGTGTTATTTTGGGCGCTTTGTGTGCGCCACAATTATACGACAATTATAAATAATGCCTAATCGCTTTATCTAGCCGGCGACGTAAGTCAGCCCAGTTTAGAAGGTGTCGCAGCCCGGTGAGCAGCTCCGTAAGTATCTTTCTTTTTCAGTATCTGTATCTGTATCTGTATCTGGACAGGGGGCAAGATTTATTAGTAGTTACACTTCGTAGCTTGGCGGTGAGGTGTGCGTCATTTGGCCAGGTTATTGGCATCGGAACTAACTGTTTTCACAGAGATCGCTTCCCTCTCACCTTTCGCCCGGGTATTGCACTCAATTACCAGGCGGCATTAAGGTGGAAGTGGAAATGTAAATGGAACTTTACCGCACATGCTAGAACCCGTTCTTACCTCCCAGCTAGCCCTCAGCAACTCATCTGTCGACACTTGGTCTAGATACATGCGAAAAAGCGCAAAAGATACAAGATAATGTTCTTCTCTCTCCGCCAGATACAAATACAGATACGGAGATACGTTGAACTCGATTTGGGCACAACAAAAAATGAAAAGAAATAAACTCGACTTGTGAAACTGTCTTTATGAGTCCCCGAATCTTTCCGGCCAGCCATTTGGAATGTCAAAGTTGACATCTGCATGGCTGGTAAGCGGAGAACTATGAGATTTATTTTCCTGCAACTGCATGTGAAAATGCATTTTCGGCATTCGCGGTATTGTGGCGTCATTTTTAAGGTCCATGCTTGGTTGCATGTGCGGCGGAGCTTTGTTGACGATACCCTGCCTTCACCAGCCAAAGGTGTTTCGATTAGCCTGACCACTTGGCCGATTTTTATATGCAGAATATCTTATTAACTATATAACTATGGTAGACCCAAAGGCAAATGACCGGCAATTATGTAAAGCAACACCTTCCAGTCAACAGGTATTTGGGAAAGGGTAACTTGCGACTCTGGCTAGTTGATAAAGCTAGTTGGACAAGCTAGTGGAAAGCCGATTACTCAAGGCCAACTCGTAAGTCAAGGAGCTAGCCGATGAAGTTGAAAGTTGAACAAGAAAGTTTAACCGGACTCTTGAACAGAAAAAATACTGAGGAAAAGCTTTACAGGAATGTTTGTAATTTAACAATTTTTATATATCTAATTTTTACAAATTAAAACTTGTTAAAAAGTTAAAAAATGATACGTAAAGTCATGCGATGAAACAAGTCTGAATTGTTTAATAAATCGTTTCGATTCTGCTTTAATTTTATAAAGAAATAGAAAGAGAAAATAGAAAAAAACAACGTTTTTTTATAAAAGAGTTCAACCAATTCCGAGAAGTAACTACGAAAACTTTATAGTTTTAAAAGTATTTCAAAGGTTTTATTGCGGTGCCCAAACAAAGGGCGCCACCAAAAGGTATTCCAACAAAGCCTCGGAACAATTGAAAATTCGTTCAACTGGCAATTTGAACCAACTTAGCCGAGCAGCTAATCTCGTGGCAACCATCGGCGAGGCGATTCTCATTGCAAACCGCAGCAGAGCATCTGGCATTCGATTGCCCCAACCATCTCCAGTTTTTATAAGGCCTTTGCACGCGAGCCAGAGTGGAGCAGACCTGATGAATATCATCATGTAATACCCGAGAAATGTGTAACGATGAGGCAATCCCAGCAGACTATCATTATGATACTCCATGGCAGAGGGATCGTCTCGTCTCGCCTGGTCTCGTAAAATCTGTAGAAATTGACAATGCTAATGGGGCAGCGGAAATCGGGCATTAGCCATCCATAATTTGCATAAGAAATTGGTCTGGAGCTTGGGGATGGACAATTAGATGCCCAGACACGTTCCCCATACGTGAATGCAGAGCACTTTGGGTGGCTTAGGCCTAAGTAACGGAGGTAGAAGATCTTGACCGCTCGCAGCACCTAACGGCAATGCAATGGAACCGCTTTGCAAACACACACGCCCGATCGAGCCACAGAGAAAGGCCGGAGGAAAAAGAGAAAAGAAATTATATGCAACGAAATTTCTTCCTGGCCGGTCTCTGGCAAAAAAAAAACTGCGAAACTGGTCCACCGTGACCCACTAAGGCCTCTCTTTACTTTTTTCCTCGAAAATCAGCCACCGAAAGCTGACTTTAACACCACTGCAGACCAGGAGGCGAGGACGGACCCGGTCTGTTTTCTGCGTCACGTTTAATTCTTACTTCCGCTAATTGCTTTAAAAATACCTCAAGAACTCATCGCAGGTATAAGCGTGTATTTTTAGAACGTGTGTAAAAAACCTTTAGTCGCAACTTTCACTTTGCTGAAAAAAGTAAATTCAAAAGGAGGAAGATAAGATACTTACTGATTATGAGTGAGTTCATCCGACGTGTTTAATTAATTTAAAAAGTGATTAATCAACATTACGGTTCTTTAAATTTATAAAAAGAAATAATATGATTTTTGTTGTTCTTATATAAATGAGTTTTCCTTTTACACAAGGGTTAACTGATGTGGCTGAATGCGTTTTTCGGCAACTAAACAAGATCAACAAAAAAGACAGCCATAAAACGGTGCTAGCACGGCTTCATTGGTTTTGCGGTTAAAATGTTGCAACAAGAACAGGCAATGCCAGAAAATGTTTGGCTGTAACAAAGAGAAGTAAGAAATACATTTTTTAAAATCGAAGCTCTAAGTACTCTAAAGATTACAACAAGTATTTAGGACTAATATATAAAACATTTAATCATAAGTGTCTAAGTAATTTTAGAGAGAGTCCCAACGAAAAAGTTTAATAAATAACTTTATAGGAATATTAAAAGATATAATTAAATTATCCACGTAAATATGGACATCTATTCATTACGGAATATTTATTTATAAGATAAAGTATATATTGTTTTCTTTGTAGAAGCATATTTACTTTGGAATCCCATACCTAGTTGTAAGATCTAAGGAATCCCTTTTAAAAAGTCTTAATCTTCGCTTCACCTACATACTTTTTGCAAAATTTAATTTTACCTTTGATGCAGGCATTCAGCCCAACAAAGCGACAGAAAAATGGCGAATCTATAAAAATGCAAATTAGAAACCCCACAGAAGAGGCACAAGCAGCGTCTCCAGAAACTGGAACGAACCAAGACTGTGATTCAGAGACCCCGACTTCGACTTAGACTCCGATTCCGAATCGGATTGAGATTGTGGGGCCACAGATAAACGCTATTCGTGCCATTGCCTCTGGGCTGCTCTAAGTTGCAAGACCGTGTGATCTATGGGCTGGCCAGCCCAATTGGTCAGCAAGAAGCAATTTGGGTTAACTGCAGCTGCAACACGCTCTTGCCAATCGAGGAGCTTGGGCCAATTAATTGTGCGGAAATCTGCGAGGCGCGTCATAAAATACTGTCGCTTTTTCATCTCTCTTTCAGCACCACCAGCACCGGTCTTTGATGGGAAGTTGTTCGTCCGAAATGGAAGGTGCACCTGCACCGCACTCGGCACCATGGGGATGCACAGGAAAAGTAGGTAATATAGTTTATGATCAATGTCTTGGTTGCCATATTACAAAAGGAGCTTTAGTCCGATTAGGTAGAAGAAAGTCTAAGACGTTTCACTTTTTACTTAGACAATAAATTGTAGAGTTGAAAGGATCTCAACTATTGCCTTTTTTCATGTGTAAATTTAAACAATTTACATACTACCTGCAAACATAAACTTATATATATTTTTCCTCTGTGCATGTTAGACCGGAGGCATTCTGGCGTGCAAACCTTGACCATGAAACACGCTCGCCGGCCACAATGACGTGCCCATAAAAGCGGTCGGCAACAATCCTAAACATTTTCCTGGCAATTAAGAGCCACAGAAAATTAGTTAGAAATTGAAATTGCTCAACTGCCTGGCGTTCACGTTTACAAGAGCCATAAGCCTCCACATCCACCTCCGAGAGTGAACGATGGTCAATGGCATTCGCTTGGCCTGCAGGTTGTGCAAGCCCACTTTATGCGACAGTTACATCTATATATGCGCTGCAAACGGGTTTGCCGGCCAAAATAAAAAAAAAAACGACAGCAAAAATAAAAATAACAATAATAAACACCGCAAAAGCACCGTTTTGGACCGGCCTCCAAGGCACGCTACCCACCAAATGGAGCCATTGCCGGTCTGGTCTGTCAATTAGCGGCGGAGCGACATGACAGTGCACTGAACTTGTTACGCTTTAAATTGTTGATAAGCCCCACTACTGTTTATGATTTGTTAATGTGTTCACTGGCCGGCCAAATGCGACACACTGAATCGTGTTGGTTGTACGGTTTTGGCCATTAACCCATTTTCCAGCCACATTCCAGCCCCAGAATTTTGGCACACAAATTAAATATGACCTGTTCCCTGAATTTAGCATTTAACAGTTGGCATTAATTTAATTAAATGTTGCATTTGTCACAATTTGGTCTGTCACCAGATGGCAACTATTAATTGCTGCTTAATTCAGCTGCTAATAATTTAAATTAAATTAGTTGGACGCTGCCATTATTTAATTAAAGTATTTGCTAATTGCCTGCATTTGGCTGTTCATGCTGCCCATAGTTAGCAATATTCTAATAAATATATTAATCCCCGCTAAATGATATGGCTTTATTTCAAGGGGTAAGACCATAGTGACATTGCAAAAAATAAAGGTAAACACTTGTCACGATTTGTAGGGGGTCTTAAGATGAGTTAAAGTGAGTTAGGACTGTAATAAGCATATTTAAACTAAAAACAAAAACACAAAAACTTTAATATTTACTTGATAGTACAAGTACATTATTATTTAAATTTTATTTAATATTTAATAATAATTAATATGCAAAGAAACATAATAAATTTATTTAAAATGCTCAGCAAAAAGAATCACAAGCATTTTCTTAGTTATTTATTTGCTAAAAGAGAAAAAACAACATTGTTAATGCGTATAGTCTATATTATAAACTTTGTAAATAAAAATGCGTGATCATTAGGTTCCTATAAATAACCCAAATTCCGCTCTCTCGAAGATACTCACTTGCAAATAAACTAAACTGTTCCCATGCCTCTGGTCCATCCTCCGTAAATCATGCCCAGAAGTTCAGTGGGTTAAGCGGCGTGCTCGGTCCAGCTGATTAGAGATTAGTGATATAGCATCCCAGTGCTGTGATATTCCAGAGAGGCACCGTCTGCTCTTCTGCCGAGTGGGAGCAATGGGAGAGAAAGAACCATATATAATGCCATTATATATACCTATATATTCGTGTGGCTGTGACAGATGTGCGTGATTGTTTATACGGAGAGGAGGAGCATGTGGAATAAGCAAATCGAAAAGAGCAGTTGTGTTTGGTTTGCGGAGCTGCCAAGAGCGGGAAGCGAACGCGGACGATGAATAAAATATGTGGAATACTCTGTGTACTGGGCCTGGGTCTGCTGCTCATTTGTGCAGTGCCCGGAAGGGGACAGTCCACGGAAAATACCACCGAGGTGACCCCGACGACAACTACTGCAGCATCCACAACGACAACCGCTCCTGCTCCACCCAAACTCCTGGTGGCTATCCACTATGAAGCCCTATGTCCCGACAGCATGTACTTTATCCGCCGCCGACTGCACGATGCTCTGCTGGATAACAACTGGTGGCCCATCACGGATCTCAAGCTATATCCTTTCGGCAAGGCGGGGGTGAGTAGGATAAGGCTAAAATGATATATGGTAAAACTTTGTGTAGAGTTCTTATATTATTTTCTGATATGTTCCATATGCATTTCTTTTTTTACCATTTTACCTTGAGAATATTCCAAAACATTTGTATTTACACTCGACTGATGAGTAAACAAACCACAAAACTCAAGCACTTTTGTGGGTGTGTTTTAGTAGTAGTCCAAACGATAATTTAATAGCATTAAGCACGAATTTAATGTGTTTCTTTTAAAGTTTCCTAATTAAAAAATACATTAGTAGCAAAAAACCTAGCTAATAATCACTATAAATTACTATATGGTTTATTTCATTAAGTAAACTTAAATAGAAAATTATGTTTTAATCCAAGTTCTATTCCTACTAATTTTTAAGAATTCTAGAATTATTCAAAATTATTTATTATTTAATTATTATTTATATTCTAAAATGACTTATTATTCTTTTTTAACAAACAAATTCTGGGAATTTTGCATTAGCTCATAAAATATAGTACCAAATAACTTGTGATTGCTTTTTCCCTTTTTGCTTCATAAACAATTTTTTTTTTATGCAGATGGAATACTCAGAAAATCCCCTGGTTAAATTAAAAACCTCACACTGCTTCCACTTAAATAAATAAATTCCTTATGAATAATATATGAGAATATTTTTAATTAATTGATCTGTTTGCTTTCCAGTTCTACAACGACACATCCACGGGTGAGATGCAGGTATTCTGCCAGCATGGAGAGGAGGAGTGCGAGCTGAATGCCCTTCATGCCTGCATTATCGAGACGCAGGACCTCCAGAACGCCTTCCGGCTGATCTACTGCATGCTTCGCTCATATGGCAACCAACTTGATAAGTGCTCCAACCACCTGGGTCTGGACGTGAGCAAGGCCAGGCAATGCAAGGACTCGCGCAAGACCCCCGAGATCCTGGCGCCCTACGGCAGGGAGACCCTGAAATTGGGCCTTTCTTTTGTGCCCAGCATTGTGTTCGAGAATGTGAGTATTTTGGCGATTTTATCAGATCATAAACTAATTTTAACCTTTATTTGCCAGGACTTTGATCCCTACAGCCAGAGCAGTATTCGCTACAATTTTGAGTCGCACTTTTGCAAGCAATACCTGAAAAAGTTCAATATCAAACTGCCCACTTGTACCTAATTTTATACATAAAACCCATATATGATGAGTAATGTTTTTTAATGTGCAAAAACTAATAAATTATAATTACACTCTGCAGTACTGTCTCGGAAGCTGTTTGCCTATGTGCTGACTCAAGCTCTTGAGGCGATATAAATGGAAATTTAAATAGATCGTCTTATCGGACACATTAGTGTACACAGATGCTAATCGTGAGCAGCTAAAAATAAGATTAAGCCTGCTGCGTTTCATTGTCCAGTTTTCCATTGGTAATTGCTCTCTGTGTTTGCCCTAATCAGCTAAGATTTTCGATGGCTTTGTTTTTCGACTGACGCAGGCGGACACACGCTCAGCATGAGTCCCCAAGGGGGAAATGTTCACCGCCACCCGCCAGGGGCACCGAACCAGGGGGTCGTGCTGGATGAGGAACATAATTTTCCAAGGGGAAAGCCAGCTGTAAAAGCGCTCCTTAGTTCCGCATTTTGCTTTTGTTTTATTTAGCTAATTGCTAAAACAGTAAATAAAATGGAAATAGTTAATAATACTCTTCGGATGCATAAAAAGAAAATTTAAATTAGCAAAAATTGGATGTATTATTAAAGCTTTAAAATTTATATTTGAAATATTTGTCACAAGTAAGTATAAATTAATTTGTGTGTTGACATTTTACACTCTAGTCCCAATAAAATTTAAATTTGTTTTCAAAATATATGTATATATTCTTCCAATTTCAAAAGACTTCATCCCCCTCAAGGGTTATTCCTACTGCGCCCCTGATCGCTTTGTGATCAGCGGAATGTACATAGCTACGACGCCCTGCTCATAACGAATCCGTACTTTATTTCAGTGTTGAGCGGTCACTGTCTGGGAGCAGCCGAGGATTTCAAGATCAGACATTAAAAAAAATTAAGCTGAACCTGCACCATGAAGGCGTTTGTCTTTGTCTGCCTTCTGATGATGGGATTGATGGGCGTGGCCAAGCCAAGGGTAAGTGACCCAGTTGAGCTTTGATTCCGAATTATGACGATCATTGTGGGGATATTTGCAGCGTCATCATGGAGCTCAGAGTAACAGACTCCCGGTCGAGCTGTACTACGAGGCCCTGTGTCCATACTGTATGGATTTCGTCACCACACAACTGGGTCCCTCGATGCTTCGATTGGACCGCCTGCCATACACAGATCTCAAACTGGTTCCTTTTGGAAATGCCAGGGTGGGTTACACACCAACTAAAAATATTAACAGCCACATTAGACCAATAATCCTTGAATAATCCTCTAAATTGGCAGCACGACGATGACGGAAACGTGGACTGCCAGCACGGAGTGAATGAGTGCGAACTGAATGCTTGGCATGGCTGCATCCTGGAGCACCATGAGATTGCGGAATCCCTGAAGCTGATTGCCTGCATGATGCGGGGAAAGAAGAACCGGCTGGACAAGTGCGCTGACCGCTACAACATCAACGTGGATGATGTTAAAAACTGCAAGAAAACGCGGAATGTTAACGACATCTTGGAAAAGTACAGCGAGGAAACGGCCAAGGTTTCATTTCAAGGAGTGCCAGCCATCGCCCTGGATAACGTAAATACGTATACATTTCTTAAAGTCCTAATAATATACTTAATTTTATGGTTATAGGTATATGATAAAAACGTATCAGCGAACTTAACCGAAAATTTTGATGCCATTTTTTGTGCGATGTATAAGGAAAAGTTCAATAAAATACTTGACAACTGTCAATAAACAAACATATCGTGAAAAATCAACATAATTTCCGGCCGTCTTCAACTTGGAATCGCAATAAAAAATACATTACAAGGCATACATTTTAAGAAAATACGTTTATTTAAATGTAATCTAAAAATGTGTAAGTTTAACTAAACGAAGCTTTTTTTCAATTGAGGCTGAACAATAAATAAAATAATAAACTTTTTAAAGTACAATTCTATTAAGGCAATTAGTTGACATATTATTGTATGTTATTTTGACCTCATTAAGAATTTATGTTTAAGACTTCTTCATTTGCAACACACATTGAATGACAAAGATTAAATAGGTAATTACTCCATTTGCCACTTTAAGAAAGAGTTCCATGGAAATATCACAAAGACCCAAAAGACGGACCCTAAAAGGGTAAAGATTTAATTGAGTAGCCAATACTTCCGCCTGAAGAAAGAGAACAAAGTTTAGTTTTCTTTAATAAAAATAGCTGTTCACTTACGAATCTCTGCAATTCCTTGTGCTCCCCAAAGCAGCTCAGCTCAGACTGTATCTGCCGAATGTCCTTAAACTGATTTGCTGCTCCTTCAACAGCCAAGCTTAGAAGTAGGAAGTCGTATATAATTTGCAGGAATCGAGACCACTGCCAAAAGTCGCGCAATTCCAAGTCAAGTAGCATTTTATAGGAGAAAGTAACTACATAAAACTGACTGAGCGTCAGTGAAAAGAAGAGACTTAAATTGAACAAGGCCTGAAAACTAGATGTCAACATATTAATCTCTCTGTAAAAACTCAGGATCTGCTCTGATTGCCGTATGAATATGGCATATCCTTGTGGATTCCGCAAAAGTCGCATCTGGAGTCGAGCATATTCGTTAACCTTGGCGTACAGAACACCAACATGTAGGTACCAGACAATATTAATTTGTGGAATAATATGACTTAACATAACTACATAATAAAGACATGACCATTCGATTAAATTTTCCTTGTTAAACTGACTAAAAAATAGGTTAACGATATTTCCGACTTGGGACAGTAGGGTTAGTAATATGAAAACCAACTCGCGTTTGCCCCCAAAACCAATATTTTTTTGGAGTGGCAAGGCTCTCACTTGCGAGATAAGTCGAAGGATTTTGTTGACCAGCTCAATTACCGATTTTCCGTGGAAAAGCTGCAGTCCGATAATACACAAGTAGCAGGGAATGGAAAAGCCCAGGTAAACGGAATTGAGTAGCACATGGACCAAGTCCTTTTCTTCCGAAATCCAAATTAAGTACGCAGAAAAATAGCCAATAACCGGCAATGTTCGAAGAAGCACGAAAAGCCACTTTCTCCAGATTCGATGGCGGAAACAATCCTCCATCTCCAGGCCGCCACGCTCTATGGTTTTTGGCCGAAAGTGGACTATACCAACGAGTAAGGCGAATCTAAGCATTCCCCGCAGGAGAACAGCAGACACTTTTGAAGCTCTCATTTTTTTAAGGTCTTAAGTTCGACTGACTTAAAAATTCGTTCGACCCCAAGAAGCATTTCAATAAAATATAAATGGATAGATAGATATGTCTGTTGGAGCTTGAAGCTGACAAGTGGAGTATTTTCTCTGTGACAAGCAATGATAGATTATCAGAATTAAAATCTTAGCAAGCTGAACTCGTGTACACATTAGTAGCCCTGAGGGTTTATGGTATTCCGAGCCAAGCTCCTCATATACGCTAAGGGATCTAGTGGTTCGCAAATAAAAGTTGAAGAAAAATACAAATTAATACGAAAAAAATTCTGCTGAGACGATAAAAAAAAATAGTTATACTCCGGGAATCATACAATTTAACACACTCTTAAAAGCACTTTAGCATATTTGTATATTTTATTTATATTTTACTACGAATTATAAATTGCACATAATAGATATGATGTGAATAATAATGTAGCCTTATAGTAGGTAATACATTTAATTATGTTGTAAGGAATTCTATTAAACCTTTCGATTAGTAATAACAAACAATTTAGAAAGTCGGCAAACATGACGAAATCGCTAACAAGAATATGATTTAATAAATATTTAGTCCTCCTTGGAGAGACTTCCCAGGTCACTGAGGAAAACTTCGGGGGATAATATGTGCGAAGAGCCAACCAAGACCTCCCAGTTGCGAACTGCATTGGTTACTTCATAGGCGCACCTCATTTCGGACATGCTGACGCCGCCGACGACAAATATGATCAGCCTGGGGACATTCTTCACCTGTGCCTGGGCCTTGTCCTTGTGCCAGTGGCCATATCGGGCACTCGTGGGTGCATGGTAGTTGGTGTTCTGCGCACGACCCTCCAGGAAGGGGAAGTGACGGGTATCTAGCTTATCCTCGATGCAATCCTCCATTATGTCCTTGATCACAGGCGTCCAACGGGACATCTGGTATGTGCTCTCGGTGATTCGCTCCTTTCGCGGAACATTGTAAACCTTCTTGCGCGAGTCTGCAATGACATTGATTCCCAAATAGCTAAGGTTGCGGACCATATCCTGGTCCTTGGGCGACAACTGAGCGTGCGTGAATAGCTTGGTTAGGTTTTCCTCAGAAATTCCGTTCTTAATCATCACATAGAGAGAAATGATGCGAACCTTGTCGTAGTTCGACACGTTCGCATCCAAAAGAATGGGCACTATGTTGCGCATATGATCCTTAATCTTCTCGCCTTCAGCATCGGTGCCCATCGCCAGGTCCTGCTCCACTCGGCACAATTTGTCCACATAATTCTGATAGGACTTCATGCAGTGCTCGGCTAAATGCAAATGGGTCGAGTACTTGGAGAGCTCCTTCTGGTACTGCGGCATCTTCTTGATCATCTGAGACAGGTCGCGCATTGAGGACTTGTCAGTGGAACCCATTCGCTTGGAGTCGGTGAATTTCTTAAGATTCTGAGTGACCTGGGTGGACACGACAGCAATGTGCTCGTGACGCAGCTCCACCCACAGGTCGTCGTTCTCGTCCAGCAGCACCTCCTTGTCCGGCTGGTTCGGCCCCGGAGAGTAGCGATAGACGTCGTTGACAATCGGGAGTAGATCGTAGGCCATGGCCTGCAGGGTGAGCTCGTGCAGAAGTGGCGACACGCAGTCAAAGCCACGGTCCAGGATCAGCAGCTGGGAGCGGGCCTTCTCCGGTCCCTCGCCCATGGTGGGTTCGTCAGCCTTGTAGGCGTCCAGCTTCTGCTGCACCGATGCAGCCAGGTCGATATTCCGCTCCCAGTCGCTGCGGTAGCGCACATTCGGGTATTCGCCCAAGGTGGCGCACAACGTAGCGATCTGCTCGGCAATGCGCTCGATGTGCTTGCTCCGAATGGAGGCGAAGGCCGGCGAGTACAGGATCTGGAACGTATCCGGAGAATCCAGCGAATACACCTGGCACTCGTACGGCAGAAACGCCACATTAATTTCCTTCAGCGTCTTGATCTTCCGGGCGGCGCACGACTTGCACAGGTCGTTGAACAACTCCTCCGGACAGACCTCGGTGAAGAAGACATGCGCATACCTATACATGGGACGCGCAGGGTTCTCAAAGTCGCGTATCAGCCCTCGGACCGACTCATCCGACGGCGTTATCAGATAGATGGCGTCCATGGTGGGCAGCGGCTCGCGCTTCTTGTTGATGTCCTCAACCAAGGTGATTCCTTCGGCGCTGATGTCGTGCATCTTGGTGCAGGCAGAGACCATGCGCATCCCCAGCTTGTCCACCACCAGGACTCGCCACTCCGTCTCCCCAGATCCGCCAGCCTTGGGCAGCTTGTTGGTGGGTTGGTTTTTCGGCGGCGGAGGCTTGTATTTCACAACCTCGTTCATGATCTTCTGGCCAACTAACACTTTCAATGCCATTTTAGCTGCAACTGGGTTTATTAGTCACCACGAAGAGAACTTTTTTGAGGGGCTTAGATCGCGGTGGGATCGAGGTTTCGCTGGTCCCAAGGAGACTTCTCGTAATCTCCAGATACTTAACAGGTGGGATAAGGGCTGGACGCCGAGCGGTGGAGTTAATGAATTATTTTTTGTGGGTGTTTTTCGTTTTTGTTGCGACTGTTTTTTTTTTTTACTCTCCCTCTTTTGATATCCAGAATATGACTCAGCGTGGCCAGATGGTATAAATGAAGTCATTGTTGATATATTACTTTTAATACCGAACTCCAAAAAGTAATAAACTGAAAAAAAAAAAAAATATAATAATATATGATTTATTTTAATCAATTACGTTCTTAATCTTAAATTCTTTATAAATTTTTACATAATTTCAATATTATTAGCTTATTAAAAATATTTTTAGAAATTGTTCCCTTGGTATTTTCCAGTATATTTCCAAAAATCTACGACTGGTTTGCGCAACTAAGCAACGGTCCCACTGGTCAAGATTCGCAACACGCGACGAAACAATTTTTCAATTTTTTCGTCAATTGCCTGGTTTTTTCTTAAATATCGAAAACAATCAATCACTGAAAAGTGAGCCAAAGCAGAGCGCGAGATGAGCGAGACCATAAACACCGCGGCGCAATTCCCGACCTTCGAGAAGCCGACCGTGCAGTTCAACGAGAAGGGATGGGGCCCGTGCGAGCTGCCCGACACCTTCAAGGATGTGCCGTACCAGCCGTTCAGCAAGAACGATCGCCTGGGCAAGATCTGCGACTGGACGAACACCTCCAACAACGACAAGAAGTACCAGAGTGAGTAGGGAGTTTCCAAACCGAAGCTCACCTTTGCCGCAGCCCGGCGAAAGTGAGGTTATGTGCGTGTGTCGTGGCAGCTTGAGTGATTTTCACCCTTTCCCCGCAGACAAGTACGCCTCCAGCTTTGGAACCGGCAACCAGTACTCGTACTACCATGAGGAGGACGAGACGACCTTCCATCTGGTGGATACAGCCCGTGTCCAGAAGCCACCTCACCAGCGCGGACGCTTCCGCAACATGCGCAACTCGCGTTCTGGACGCGGCAGGAATGCCCGTGGTGGCATCAACACCCACGGCATGACCACGCTGAGCGGCAAAAACGTTAAGGCCCGCGATCCGCGACGCGGCATGGGCAAGAAGTTCGGCAACCGCGGACCGCCGCCCAAGATGCGCGAGTCGTCGGTGGCCGTGCGCGCCGACTGGGCCTCCATTGAGGAGATGGACTTCCCGCGGCTCATTAAGCTCTCGCTGCCCAACATCAAGGAGGGCGTGGATATCGCCACCTGCGGCACTCTGGAGTACTATGACAAGACCTACGACCGCATCAACGTGAAGAACGAGAAGCCGCTGCAGAAGATTGACCGCATCGTGCACACGGTGACCACCACCGACGATCCTGTCATCCGACGTCTGTCCAAGACCGTTGGCAACGTCTTTGCCACGGACGCTATTCTGGCCACCATCATGTGCTCGACTCGCTCCAACTACTCCTGGGACATTGTCATCGAGAAAGTTGGTGGGTTGAATAAGAAATAAGGTTTAGGGAGCCTTTAATGTTAATAATAATAATGTTTTCTCTATTGTTCAGGCGACAAGATCTTCATGGACAAGCGCGACCATACCGAGTTCGATCTTCTGACCGTAAACGAGACCAGCGTGGAGCCCCCAACCGACGATGACAGCTCTTGCAACTCTCCCCGCAACCTGGCCATCGAGGCCACCTTCATCAACCACAACTTCAGTCAGCAGGTGCTTAAGACCGGCGAACAGGAGGCCAAGTTTAAGTTCGAGGAGAGCAACCCCTTCATCAGCGAGGATGAGGATATCCAGGTGGCCAGTGTGGGCTACCGCTACAAGAAGTGGGAGCTCGGAAGCGATATTGTAAGACATCTTAAAAGCAGAAAACCGCTTGCAAACTATATCTTTCTGAAATTACCTCTAGGTTTTGGTGGCTCGTTGCGAGCACGATGGCGTTCTGCAGACGCCCAGTGGTGAGCCGCAATTCATGTCCATCAAGGCGCTCAACGAATGGGACTCCAAGCTGGCCAACGGCGTCGAGTGGCGTCAAAAGCTGGATACCCAGCGCGGTGCTGTGCTGGCCAACGAGCTGAGGAACAATGCCTGCAAGCTGGCCAAGTGGACTGTTCAGGCCGTGCTGGCTGGATCCGATCAGCTGAAGCTAGGCTATGTTTCACGTATCAATCCGAGGGATCATTCCCGCCACGTCATTCTGGGCACGCAGCAGTTCAAGCCGCACGAGTTTGCCACCCAGATCAACCTGAGCATGGACAACGCCTGGGGCGTCCTGCGTTGCATTATCGATCTGGTCATGAAACAGAAGGATGGCAAATACCTAATCATGAAGGATCCCAACAAGCCGATCATCCGCCTGTACGACATCCCCGACAACACATTCGACTCCGATGACTCGGACGATGGTGAGGGCGACGATGGCGAGGGTTTCCAGCAGGTCTACAACTACGCGAACAACGGAAACAAGATTTAGACTTGACGCCCCCAACCGAATACCATACCCGCTTACCTTAACTATCCATGCCCTCTAGAGGAAACGGCACTTTTCTAGGCATAAGCCTTAAGCATTTGTATTCAAGTTGTAGCCAGCAGCTGATTCCTAGTAAAGAGCGAAGGGCAAAACAATGTTACGTTTTTAATGGGGGTGCAGTTCCTAAGAAATGGATTGCTTGATTGATAATATCAGTTGCGTGTGAAGGAGAGTGAATCATATTTCTTAAATATCTTAAGCTATATTTACTAATATATATAGTGGCAGTGTGTCGTTAAGCCTTGACTGCGCAGCATGGTCTCCAGAGTGAGGACTTTAATTTCCTGCCTGATCCAGATTTCGTTCCTGGTAAACTTGGCTGAATTCGGTAATTAATGATAAATAGGTCTTGATCCTTGGTGTGTGAATTTTGAATTGTTCTTTAGCCAAGTTTTCCGAATGCCAATCCGATGAGAAATGCATCAGATTGGACAAGTGCTCACATATACTGGACGTCATTCGTCAGGATACTAAAATGACCTCCGAGCAAAAAAGCTTGGTGACTCGCAAACAGTGTGATTTGGATTACCGTTCAAAATCGTACCTACAGCGGATTTACGTCTGCTGCCTGGAGCCAGGAAACGTTTTGCCAGATGTGGACACTTGTGGACAGCGGCCACCCGCTGCCCGCATTTTCGGTGGCAAGGAATCTAAGATCAATGATTTCCCCTGGTTGGCAATGCTGATCAATAACAAGGGGCCGGAGAACCAGCTGTCTTCATGTGCAGGCTCATTAATTAACTCTCGCTATGTGGTGACCGCTGCCCACTGTTTGGTCACTTGGCGGATGATCGAATCGGGCACGGTGGTCACCAAGGTGCGTCTGGGCGAATGGAAGACATCATCGAATCCTGACTGCGTCAGTCAGACGCACTGTTCGGATCCCTATCTGGAACTTGATGTCGAGCAAAGGATTGTGCACAAAGGCTACCGAATCGGCTCTCAAAGCTTTCAAAACGATATCGCCCTCATTCGAATGCGTCAGCCAGTGCGGTAAGTAGAGACTTAAAAGTCTTTGTGTTGCGCATAATCTGCAGACACTAGAGTTATCAATGCAAGTTCTAAGTTAGTTTCATCGCTTCAACTTCCATTTCTCAGCTATACAACAGGGATCAAACCCATTTGTGTGAAGACTTCAATTGTCAATAACCTTTGGAATTATTTTTCGGAGGAGACAAAATTTAAAATTGCTGGCTGGGGCAGCACGAGTAAGCATCAATCCAGTTCAGTTTTAATGACTAGCAGTATCATGCAAAGGAAACCACATGTATGTTGGAAAAGGTATAAGAAGCACTGGCCTGAGTCTCAGTTGTGTGCCGGTGGAATGGATGGAAACGACACATGTGTGGGCGACTCCGGCAGTCCTCTAATGGCCACTATTACCGTCGGCGCCTACCAATATGTCTACCTAGCTGGGATCACTTCTTATGGACCTACACCATGTGGATTTCCGGGCTGGCCAGGTGTCTTTACGAGAACCGCAGCCTTTATTGATTGGATCCAGCTGAACCTGCGCCCTTAATGTGTTTCAATTGTAACTATTAAAAGTGTTTTATTGAAAATTTTAAATTTATTAATTTAATTAATCATCAATTCATCAAAAATATATGACCTATTCATCAACAATTCATCTCGTATTCATCAACAACATCATCAATACATCAACAATTCATCAAAAAATAGTGGCTTTCCACTGGAGCTTAGCTTAGTTACTCTACCCGTGTGCACAGTGTACGTAATACTGTAACTAGCATACGGAAGTATATTTGCAATTTCATTTATTATGCCTCCAATTTCTGTTGTATCCAATCAATAAATGCTCCGACGCGGGTATAGACGCTGGGCCAGCCCTTCAGACCGCATGGGTGGGTACCGTAAGATGTAATGCCGGCGATGTAAAAGACCTCACGACCGCCGTCCGTGTTTATGGCAGCCATTAATGGTCCACCGGATTCTCCGCTACAAGTATCAACACTGGACTGGCCACCGGCACACATCTGTGAGTTGTTTAAGTTCACCTTGAAGGTGGCATACTTGTCCTGGCACTCGGTCTGGTTCCACACTCCCACAGAGATCTTCTGCTTGATTGGATTGGGCTGCAAATACTCGTTGAGTCCCCAGCCGGCCACATCCATGGTGTAGCCAACGAATAGGTTCTTTCGCAGCTCCTCGTTGGTTGGCAAGCAGATGGGTCGCACGTAATCGGTGAAGCTGTGACCAGGAAATACTTTGGGTTAAGCATCTGGAAGGCATAGGATGTGCTATGACCCGCTTACCTCACACTTCTCTTGAGACGAAGCAGCGCGATATCGTTCCTCTGCTCCACGGAGTTGGGCTCATATTGCTCATGAACGATGGCCTTTTCCACCTCGATGTCGATGTGATTTGGGGCGCAGACCTGCTTGCCATTTCCCTGGGTGAAACAGTCGGGATCCGTGCGCGTGTTCCACTCACCCAGGCGAACGCTGTTCAGGAAAATTCCCGACTTATTCAGATGATCGCTAGCCAGGCAGTGGGCGGCGGTCAGAACGTAACGGGAATTAATCAAGGTGCCTCCGCAATTGAAACTATACGTTTCGGTAAACTCTGAAAGCAAACATTTTTATTGTGCTATGCCTAATTTATTTAATAACTTATTACCTACTTATTTAGTTTTAAAGATAAGAAATGACCTTTTGAAATAATCTACTCACGTTTTTTATACCGAAGTAATACCACCCATGGGAATTCCCCGAGCGCCGTATGGCTACCACCAACAAGAAAGCGACCATCACCCAATTGGAGTCCGCATGTGTCGGTTCCAGGCAGCACATTGCCAGGTTCCTGGCCGTCCGCATCTGGGGCTTCCTGCGAGCCAACTATCAATACGGAGACAAAAATGAAAGAAAAGAACTATACACATTTTTCTTTTATAGACTGGGATTTCACTTACCCGCTTCTACATTTATTCCGGCTAACATGCCTATAACCAGCACCAGCATAAGGACTTTCCGCTCCATAGTTGTCATCTTGTCGTGTGGATATCAGGTTGAGACTAACCAAGATCTCTGACAGGCGGTCCAACTTAAGTACAGCTTAAGCGCTACTGCTCACTTGTTCATATCGAGCCTCGGAAGCATTTACAACCCTTAGTTTTTCTTGTTTTTAACACCATAAATAAATTATACAGTTTGGAAAATCCCACACAAAATGTAAATGTGTCTAGCGCTATTAAAACGTCATGACCAGGTTTTCTGAGAATAACCGGTTAAGAGAAGACTGACTTTGAGCAACTGCATCTATCAGCGATCTATGTTAAATAGAGCAGATAAGTGCTGATGGATAGGTGTCGATGGGAGTGCTGAGTGGGTTTGGCCCTGATAATTTCCACAATTGGCAAAAAAAAACTGGGAAAACTCTGCGCGTATCAGTGGGCAGTTGCCCGCAATCTGGACCCCTTTGACCCGCTGCCACGCGAGATAACGTTCGCGATAATCGTACGCGGTGCAGCGGGAGCAGTAGCGATTAAGCTGGACTTAAACCGGACCGCCTGTCGGAGAACTTTGTTAGTCTCAGCCTGAAGCCCGCAGCGACGAGATGGCGACTATGGAGCGGAAAGTCCTAGTGCTGGTGCTGTTGATTGGCATATTAGCCGGAATAAATGTAGGAGCGGGTAAGTGAAGGTATACTCTAAGCTCGGACCAGACGGAGATATTAAAATATAAATTAATTAAATTGACATACCAATGATTTAAACAGTTTTAAATTATAACCTCTGGATTCATCAGCACTGTCTTCATATCCCATAATATTTTTGTTATTTCTTTGTTTTTTTTTTTTTTGTTGCTTCAAGGCAAATTTTGAACAATTTAATATAAATTATCATTCAAACATCATATGTGCCCTCCACGACGAACCGGTTTAATCTCTGTTCAACTGCAACGCAATTGATATTCTCTTTTTTATAGACGCCGCACAGATCAGCTTTGGCACCTGTACGCCCCAACAGAGCGATGAACGCGGTCAGTGCGTCCACATTGCAAGCTGTCCTTACCTGGCCGACATCCTGAAGGCGAGCCCCCAGACACCTGCCCAGCGCGAGCTGCTCTCCAAAAGCCAGTGCGGCCTGGACAATAGACGACAGCAGACGGATCTTATGAACCGCATCCTGGTCTGTTGTCCGCAAAGCAAGCGGGGGGTTAGTGGAGCGCAGGAAGCCCCAGATGAGGATGGCCAGCAACCTGGCAATGTGCTGCCCGGAACCGACACATGCGGATTCCTATTCGGTGATCGCATTGTTGGTGGTACCAACACGACGCTTTGGGAATTCCCATGGATGGTGTTACTTCGGTATAAAAAATGTGAGTAGAAAAGGTCGTTTCTTATCTTTACAAGTGAATGAGTAGGACATAAATTATTAAATAAATAAGGCATGGAATATTAAATATGTTTGCTTTTAGTATTTTCCGAAACTTATAGTTTCAATTGCGGCGGCGCCTTGATTAATTCCCGCTACGTTCTGACCGCCGCCCACTGCCTGGCCAGCGATGATCTGGATAAGTCAGGAATTGTCCTGAACAGTGTTCGCCTGGGTGAGTGGGACACGCGCACGGATCCCGACTGCCAAACCCAGACGAATGGCAAGCGCGTCTGCGCCCCCAATCACATCGACATCGAGGTAGAAAAGGCCATCCTCCATGAGCGGTATGTGCCCAACTCGGTGGACCAAAGGAACGATATCGCGCTGCTTCGTCTCAAGCGAAGTGTGAGGTAAGCGGGTCATAGCACATCCTACGCCTTTCAGATGGTTAACCCTACAGTATTTTCTGGCCACAGCTTCACCGATTACGTGCGACCCATCTGCTTGCCAACCAACGAGGAGCTGCGAAGAAACCTATTCGTTGGCTACACCATGGATGTGGCCGGCTGGGGACTCACCGAGAACATGCTGCCCAGTCCAATCAAGCTGAAGATCTCTGTGAGCGTGTGGAACCTGACCGAGTGTCAGGACAAGTACACAACCTTCCAGGTGCACTTGAACAACTCGCAGATGTGTGCCGGCGGCCAGTTTAAGGTTGATACCTGTGGCGGAGATTCCGGGGGGCCATTGATGGCTTCCATAAACACGGGCGGCGGTCGTGAGGTCTTTTACATCGCCGGCATTACCTCTTACGGTACCCGACCGTGCGGCCTAAAGGGCTGGCCAGGCGTCTATACCCGCACCGGGGAATTTATTGATTGGATACAACAGAAATTGGAGGCATAATAAATAAAATTGCTAATTTATTCACATATTCGCATTGGCTAGCTTACACTATTACGTACACTGTGCAGAAGGGGGGTAGACTAAGCTAAGCTCTATTGGAATGCCAACATAAACAGACCAGGAAAGGGGCACAGACACCGAAACAATTCACTAGATACAAAGATGCTCGAGTAACTTTTTGAGCTGGCAAATAAAATATAAATAAAATGTACCAACATTACATTCGGTGCATGTTAGCGCTATAAATATATATATGAAGCGTATTATCATGTTCCGTTTTTTGTTTTTTTCATGGAAAAATAATAAGAAGCAATAAATTTAGAAAATTCATTTAACTAACTGGCTGGCTTCATGCCAGCAATTCGAGTGGAGAAAAATTCGGCATTTAAGATTGGGTATAAAACGCTGCGGCAAAAGTCTTTGAGTTCTTCAAATAGGCACCAAATTTCACAGGCATCGCGACACAGGCACTCAGACCTCCTCCGGAGCTGCACGCGGCGCAATTCCTATGCCAGCTGTAGCTGTCATGGCTGCCTCGATGCCGTTTTGTTCACTCTTTGCCGGAATTGCCCCCAAAGCTGCCAGCTCGCTCTGCAGTTGGGCCAGTACTCCTTTGAATACAACGCAGAAACCACGGCTGCAGGGAAGAAGGGGGAATTCTGGCATCTCGCAGCAAGTTGTCTTGAACTCTTCGGGCATATCTGCGAGACATTAAATAGTAAATTACCAAGTTTTCTCCAGTTCTCCTTGAGGCTTACCCTTGATACTGGTTATACGCTGGCGCTGCGCCTCCGCTGAGTACTCCGACCAGGCCTGCATGCGTCCAAACAGCTCGCCGCCAAACTCTTTAAAGTGCTCAATCAGTTCGTTGCGAAAAATGGACGGCGGATTTTTCAACTGCTTGACCGTGGAGCGGGCAATCTTAATGATGGCCATCTCGTTGTAGACACGAGAGTTCTCATTGCCCAGCTGGGTGCCTGAGGAAAGCAAAATTTAATTTAAAATAAACTTGTATTAATTTCTTTAAATTTTTGTACCTCTTTGCTTCTCGTAGCCCGCCTCGTTATAGTAGGGCTCATCGACCAGTATGAGACCCTGTATGGAGACGAGCACCTGCAGCATGGTGCTGCTGGGGGACCACACCTCAGTGTCGCGACCCGACCAGGTGCCCAGCAGCGATACACACACCTTGCCCTCCTCGTACAGGTTTGGGTTGAGGCGCGCCGTGCAATAGCTGATGTAGTGGCACACGGGCGGGTTCTTCGGGTAGTCGCGGCCCATTTGGAAGTCGAAGAAGAAAAGGGCATTCTGGTAGGGCGTACGCTTCGGACCCACCATCATGACCGACATCAGGTCCATGCGATCCTCGTAGGCGCGCACTACCACGCCGGGCGGCAGTGAGGCCTGCAGCATGCGGTATTCCCTTTGCACTGCCCGCTGATAGTAGGCCTTGTTGGCGGGGGCTACCATGTGTCCGAAGAAATGGTGTGTAGCTGGTGCATTAGGTAGCACTTGGAAACAATCGTCGCAGACAATGGCTAGCGAGGGCGATGAACAGGCCATGGGACTGTCCACAGACGGCAGCGACTCGGACAGGACATTTAGATTCAGGGGCTGCTCCTCCATGGCTTCATCCATTGCTTCTGTACCGACGGATCTCATCTCTGTGTCGGCCATCTCAGTGGCTTCTTCCGCCTCACTTATATCTCCTCCGTTATCGGTCTTGGCTTTGGGTTTGGGCGAATCCTCCAGAGCTTTGCGACACTTCATCATTTGATCCGTGATCTGACGCCAGAAGATCTCGCAGACATCAGGACTCTGATTGTCAATCAGTTCGATTGTGAAGTCACACAGAGCTTTCCTTTCGCTTAGCTTCTCCTCGCCCATGTCCTTCTCATCGCTGCAAGGATTGTTTAGATCGTCCGAGGTGTTCTCCCCGCGCGAATGGACGCCGGAATCATTCTGAAATACATTACATTTTTGGTTAATCTAAACTTAAACCTATCCATGTATTATTCTTACCTTGCCGCGATTCTCAAAGGCCTTGGCAATGCTGGCATGCGCAGTCACCAGCATGTCAGCATATTCGGCGCGATATTGATCAATGAGCTTGTTGGGAACCATGTCCTTCTCCTGCTCGGTGTACTCGTTGGCCATCTCAAGGGAGAATAGGTTGTCTTCATGAGTCTCATCCGTGCTCTTTTTGCACTGAACCTCTTCCAATTCCGTTGATGACTTCCTTTTCGTTGGCGTCGACGTGGACTGACCCTCAACCGACAAAGCAGGCTTAATATTGGATGGAGTTTCAGGCAAGTCGGACTCGGACCTGGCAGGTGATTTCTCATGTTCCGACACGGAGCACTCAAGACACTTGTTGGTGAACTTGATGATATTCTTAAAGTTGTCCTCTTGGAAGAAGTGGGTCTTCAGCATATGGTCCAGGTATCGACAATTTGAGTACACGGACACCAGGTCATTAAGCACATCCGGCTTGCGGCGTTCGGGAAGGATGCGGAATATCTTTTTTAGCTGCATCAAAGCCTCCATTGCCCGATCGATGCCAATGATGAGCTCTTCGTTGTCTGTCGACGACGACATGTTTACGCTGACACCAAGGCGACTATTTTCCGATTGCGTCTCCCAGGAGTCATCGGATGCATCCGATTCGTAGCCTTCTGGATCGGTGTGATTAATCTCAAAGAGATCCTGGGGATAGCACTTGGTGATGTGACCCTTGGCCCACCAAACGCGAACCCGCCCGTCGGGATAATTGTCAATCACCTGGCCAGCAGTTGAATCGACATCCTCCCCGGTGAAGTTGGACACGCGAATCACCATGGTGCCCGGTCGGAACTGATAGTCTGAGTGATCCTTCAGATCATATACACTCAGTTCCTCCGTCTCTTTGCACAGGGGACTAAAACAAAAAAAATCGTTGATGTAATGCTTTAATGAGAAATGTGGAAATACTTACATTGGATTATCTATGTTGGTATATATATTAAACCATTTAACCTTGGCGATGCGCTCGTCGTGGTCCACACATTGAATAACCCCGTAATCTGTTGTTCCGGTGCTATTCTCATTGGCCTTGCTTACAAAATCGCCCGGGAAAAACTCGTGGTCGTCCAGATGATGGATTGGATACAGTTGCGTGGAATGAATGCCCACCTCGACCACCCCATCCTGCCAGACAACCGTCACCGTGCTGTAAACGACCAGCGTCTCCACCACGATTTCATCGCCGTCCTTGGGGTTCATCTCTTTCTTGACGAAGGGCGAGGTGATCATTTTCTTCACACTCTTCAGCTTCTTTTTCATATGCCGACGCTTGGCATAGCGCATCGTGATTCTTGGGGTTTGAGAGGCGGTACTAACGGCAGCGGCAGTGGATGTGGCCATCTCTGTAGCTTCGCCAGAGGGGGACGGTTCGGCAATGTCCTGCTCATCATCATCAACTTCATCTTCCAAGGTCTCCCAGATTTCGTCAGTGCGGCCCGACCGAACCTTTATTCCAGATGAATTTCCACTAGCTTTAGGTGAACAGTTGGCATTGGCGTTGGAGTCGTTTTCTTGGTCAGCCGCTGGGCGTTTGAATTTGTTGGCGAGGCGCCGGAACTTGGGCAGATTCCGGGTGTTGCTACTGCTGGATGCGACCGGACTGGTCGAAACGTTCAGCTTGCTTTCTATAAGATCTGGTCTGTGATGGCGATTAAAAATTGAGGTGTATTTAACCGCTGAAATTGGATGATTAATAGGTTTTCTATCAATTTATAATTTATATCCTACCTTGCGCATCCTCCCAGTCAGTGTATTTAACTAGTTTATCACATTTTGAATACTTGAGGTAGAATCGATCGTGAATTTGCAGCATATAGGATTCGTAAATGTTGAGGCGTTTCACTTTGCTTAGGTCCTCGCCTTTAATGACGGTCTTCGGGTGCCTTAGTGGATCAATTTCTTTGACATTCTCGAACTGTGAAATGGCCCTGCAGGTCCAGGCCACGGTAATGGATGAGGTGTCGATGGATTCCACGGTGTACTGCAAATAATATACATGTATATAATTAGGTTTTAAGTAACATGATACTTTGTATATGAAATAGTCAGGTGCAACTATTCGCTTTTTTATTCTTACCACGGCACGCCCCTTTCGATTAGTAGGTAGGGTGATCTCCGGTGTCAAATTCTTGACGCGATTGGCAGGAGGCAAGCGACCGACCACCAAGTTGCCCCGATAATAGACATTGGGATTGAAGACATCTCGGGTAGTGCCTGAGCCCACGGCATCCTTGAATTTGTGGAAATCAAACGAGGTGATTTCAAAACGGGCGCCGTTAGCGGATCTGCAAGAAATTTAAATATCAACACTGGCCGAAAAAATGTATATTTTAAGGCTTACTTGAGGACCGCACTCTCGTCCACCTGAACTGTGGTGCCTATCCAGGTTCCAAGGCATACGGCCAGCTCCCTTGACCATTCAGAGATGGGACGCAGCCGCTCGGCTGGCACGTTCCTGATGATATACTTGGAGCCCAGCACCTTGACATCGGCGCACACGTTTACGTCACGCACATAGCCCGCCTGACCAGTGAGATCCTTCTGGCCGGGCATACGCCTGCGGACTATATCGCCCGGCATCAAAGTTCTATCGGCCAGTCCAAGCTGCGCCACATGGTTCCGCGTCGAAAAAGAAGAACAAATAAGCACGTGTCAGTGCCGAAAATGAAAACACAAAGAACAAACGAAAGAAACAGTTGTCCAAACACGACAAAGAACCGTTAGTCGAGGCCGTTACATAACCTCAACGGTGAAGGTCTACTCACCGACTGTTCCGTTTGCACCATCTCCTTGCCGTCTGGGTAGAAGGCCACGCGCACCTCGCCCTTGGACAGAACCTCGTCGGGCACATCGTCCTCGTCGGACGAGTACGACTCGGCCGTCTCGGTGACCACACCGAAATGGACGCGACCGCGTCGGTCTATGCGGAACACTTCGTCCTCGAAGAAGTACTGGTACTCGTGGTTGCCTGTCTGGCTCTTGGACGGAGCCTGGCCACCGCCCGTGCGCCGTGAGTGGCCAGCATGACGGGCCTCCAGCGATGAAGGCGTCTTCACCTGCCCCTGTGCCTGCTCGTGTGCGACAGTCGCCGCTGCTGGCTGTGGAGCAGCGACCTCCGCGGATGAAGGCGGCTGCTGCTGAAGCTCTGGGGCGCCACCGACATCACTGGCAGCACCCGCCACATGGCTCGACATGTTACCAATGGTGAACTGATGGCATGGGAGGACAAATCAATGCGCGATTGCAACTGGGAGTCCCCTAGCCTTTGGTAATTCGCGTGGCGAATTCTTATTCTTGGAGTCTTTCTCGCTCCCTCTTTCTCTCGATGTTCTTTAGGTTACAACTATGTAACTGTAACAGGGGTGCACTGCGGTGCTTTTGGGACTCGCGCGGAGCACACACATCTAATTTGTACGCCTGACTAATAATTACAATTTAATTGGGTAATTTTGCCGACTTCTTTGAAAAACTATAAATAAAACAGTCAAATCTACAAACAAAACGAGAAACGGAGCACAAGCAAATCGCCTGCTACGATGGAGAATCGATGCCAAACAATCGATGTCATCGATGTTGTTCCACCTCCAAGGCGAGGCGAGAGGAGCCTTTTTTCTTGGCTATAAATTTGCTATATTGTTTAGCTATTTTTAATAACTAAATCAAATGTCTGCAGTAAATGTAATATTAGTCATAGTTCACCTAAGAATACAAATTTCAAAAAAATTAATACGAATAAAACACACAATATACAAAACAAAGTAATTTTGCACTTAAAATGCTCTGTCAGAAAACAAGCCGCGCTTTGCCAGTTTAATTAGCTATTTTTGGCTACTTTACGTGGCCTGCCTAGCTAAAAATGACGACCAATAGTTGGCAACACTGTATAGAAAAGCTGATAGGTCTTTATCGATTTCAAATTGCCCCTTTTTGGAGGGACACTTAAAATTGCCTAGAATTAATAAGAATAAATATAAATAAATAAATATTTCTCAACACAACACTTAACACAAAATTGTTTAAATATTATATGGTATTTCATTTAATGATCTACTTAAGCCGTTTCGCCATACAAATTTTTAGAAAAATGGCTGCTAAATTTGCACCGAATTAAACATCATACTCCATACCTTAAAATTAATTAGAAATTAGAATAAATAGTAATATTTATATTTGTACACTTACCCAGTTTCTTATGCTTCAAATTAGCTTTTTACATGTTACATTGAGTAACTAGTGAAGAGAATTGCGAATAAAATATTTATTTTTTTTTTTTTTTAGTTCGCCAGTCCCAGAATTTGCGAAGAATTAATCACGACTTTAAGGCTCGAGATTTTAAAAAATTTTTCCAATTCTTTAATTCCTTAATTTCTACTTTCCCTAATTTTTAATTTTAATTTGATATTCACTTCGGCGCTGTAAAGGCCGCTGCTATCAAAATCGCCAAGAAAACGAGCATAATGAAAATGAAGAATATTGAACATACAAAACAAATAATCCTCATTTTATATTTATTTTAGATGTTACTTTAAAAATATTTAACAAAAACTGATATGACTGGATTTTTGTCTGCTGATTCACTCTGCTAGAAGCTTAATAATCAGGAAATAAAATAAGACACACCGTTTTTCCTTTATACATATGTGTCCTGGCTGAATATATATATGTTCATATAATATACATAATTTAAAAGAGCTGATAAAAAGTCCAACGCCTATGCTGCTTCTGTATTTAGGAATGCCATAGAAATCATAATGAATGTTAGATCTATTGCAAAGGTAAGGTCTTTTAAAACCCATTTCTATTCCTTCATTATTCCCTCAATTATAAACCTACCCAAATGGTCATTAGATTAAAACAATTTTATTCACTTAAATTTTGAACATTTTTCTAATATTGCAGCTCTACATGTTGTCACATCTAACTATCATGGGCGGGGCGAACTGAGAGTGGCGGAGACCGAAGGAGTAACCTGGTCCGCTCTTGCCGGGACGGTAGTACATTAGGTCGTAGTAGTTGGGCCCAGGACCGACGTTTTCTCCCCGAACATTCGTGCGTGGCTGCATCGAGTACACTGGAGCACGGTTTAGCTTCACATTAATGTCGCCGGCAGCATAGGCGGCCGGACCCGGCGAGTTCGTCTTCATGCTTGTCTTGGTTTGCATGCCCCTGCGATTGAAGGGTTAGAGGAGCATTAGCAACTGGCGGAAAGTCTCTTGGCCGGAGCTACTTACATGCTGTATTTGGGCACCCCAGGACGAACAGCATGCACCTCGTACTTGTAGGCATTGGGGCCGGGACCATCCTTTTTGAAGCTCAAGTCCGTCCGCAGACCCATTGAATAGGACGGAGCTTGGGTACCCGTGAAGAAGGGCTTGGTGTGGTTATCATGGGCTCCGGGACCAGGACCGCTTCGCTCAACTGAAGCAATAATATTGTATTACGTGTTATATTTCCTAGCCTGGATTCACTCACCTGGAATGGCTGTCCTGGGCGCCATCGAGTACTCTAGTCCCTTGCTGTTGCCATAGCGGGTCAGCTTGTCGACCTTATAGGCGCCCGGACCAGGACCCATCTGTTCCCCGACCAACGCGGAGCGCACTCCAAAGGAGTACTGCGGCATACGTTGTTTTCGGTTGTCATGCTTGTCGTATCCATATGTGGGTGGTAGCATGTAAGCGCCGGGTCCAGGGCCTAGAAAGGATATGGACACGGATACGGATCACTTTACGCATCTTACTAGTTGGTATACGTCACTTACCTAAAGGTCGCACCGCCATTTTTAGTTAGTTTTGTGCAATATTAAAAAAATATACTACTGAAATTTTGAACTCAGTAAAGAGATGTATGCCGAACGGATTCTATCTACAGAATGAGGCTTCCATAGCCCTGACATGGCATATCCAGAGAAAATCAAAAGCAAGGCTTACTTTAGAAGAAATAAATACCAGGTTTCAAAAGCAATCTTTTTAAGTTTACTTAAGAAATATTACCAACAAAATGTAAAAGAAATTTAAAGACACATGGCTGTGATCTTAAACTAAGAATTTTTAATTGGGTTTTAAATATTTTATTATTATATTCACAAATAAATTCTTTAAAGCAACTTTAAAAAGGTTCAGATTTTAAAAAGGTACCAAACTGGATTTTTTTGCAAGTTTGAAAATTTTGATTATTCAAATAAATTATATTAATATTATGATAATGTGATTTTGGTTCAAGGAGATTCGATTTTGTAATGGAAATGTATGGTGTGATTAAATGGGTTTCTAGAAATCAGCTCGAAATATATTGCTTAAAGTGAGCCCTAGGAACGCCCAAACTTGGAAACTCTAGAAATAACTCTCTGCGTTCACATTGCTTGAGATTTTATGAAGATCTGGACAGAGGAGCTTATTCCACATCCATGGAGTTGTACAGCTGCTTGTATCGAGATCCACCTCCGCTTGTTTGGAGCAACATGTCATTGTGTTGCTCCCTCAGTGCCTGTAAAGATCGACACACGTAAATATAAGTGCATTTTGAAAATATTTTTTATATGTAATATCCAACCTTGGGATCGTATTTCTGGTACAAATACACCAGAATGGGGCCATAGATCATGTTAAAAATGCCCACGATGCGCATCAGCCAGGCGAAACCAAAGGTCTGGGCCAACTCACCTCCGATCAGGGGAGCTATAAAGTGAGTATTATGTTTTGTGATCTCCCAAAAATATATATTTTATGGCTTATTTACCCAGACAATAGGCTAGACTAACGGAGGTCTGTTGGATGGCGTAGACAGTGCCGTAGCTGGACATGGAGCTGCTGCCCTCGCTGTGCTCCTCCTGGGAAAGGGTGGCATCCACAAAGGTGGCCAGCAGGGGGACCAGAGCTGCATCGATAACTCCTATGCCTAGACCCAAGGCGAAATGGGGCAGTAATAGTTGGGCAACAGTTGTCGCACTGGGGATCTGTAGGAGATTCCAAAAATTAGAGGTTTAGTATATATTTATGAGTATTTAACTCACCAGAATGGAGGCTACTCCCACCAGAAGCAGACTAATGCAGGACACCTTCACCTGTCCGTATTTATAGGCAATGCTGCCAAAGAAATTGGTGCCGACAAAGTAGCCCACCGAATCCGGTATGAAGACGGTGCCCAGCTGCCACTTGTTGGGTTTCAGATACTGGATCAACCAGATGGGCAGGCATGGCTCCAGCATGGCCATCGTGGAGGTGGAAAACCAAATGGCCAGCACAATGGCCAGGATCATTTTGCACTCGAGGAGGGGTCGCCACTTTGGAGTTTCCTCAACCACCACCTCCGGCTGAACGGACAGATCCATGGTTAGCAATTGCAGACCCAGGCTCAGGAACATTAGCGTGGAGAGGATGACAAACGGCGCTGACTTGCCCATCAGATCGTACAGGATTCCACCGAAAGGATAACCGAGGAGCACGCCCAGTGCTATACTACCCAGGATGATGCCCATCACCTTGGAGCGCCTCGCCTCCTCCGGATAGTGCTGGGCCACCAGGCTCATGCCGCAGATGTTGATGCAAGCCGAGCCCACGCCCTGAATCGCTCGGGCCACCAGGAGTGCCCAGTAGGTTTCGCCAATGGCAAACACTGAATAGATGGAATTTATTAATAAGAAAATGTAGTAAATAATAATAACAAAAAAATAATATTAAATATACACACGAAACCGTATATTCCCGCTTCAAAAATCTATTCAAGTTCAATGCATCCCATTGACCCAAAATTTCAATTACGCGCTCGATGAGATGTCACCCAATCCCATATGGCCTTCATGGCTTTCATAGACTTGCTTCAAAATAGATCACTCACCCAGCGAGGAGAGGAGCAGGAAGAAGGTGCCGACCACAATCGGTAGGCGGTAGCCAAACTTGCTGGATGCGTTGCCGACAATCGGATTGAAGATTAATTGGACGAGGGCCTTCATGGCCAGCAGCAGGCCAATGGAGCCGTTCTCCTGCGTCAAGGTCAGTTCCTTGTTGTCGGGCGGGGCCGCCAGCTTGCGGTTCCTGCTCCTGGACGAATTAGTGCCAGCCGACTGGCTGTCTGATGGCTTCAAAAGCGAAATTGCGGATGTGGGGGTGGCGGTGGAATTGTGCATGAAAGGAGGCGGGGTTGGGGTGGTAGTGGCCGCCTCTGTGGACAGCTGGAACAGGGTAAAATTGACCATCGATTTGCCGGGTATGGGATGCTTGGCAATATACAGCTGAGGATGACCACCTGGCGGGGACTCTGAGCCCCTATATACGAGCTTCGAGGACGGGGATGTGTCCTCCACACTAAGCACGATCGGCGAAGAGGAATCCGACTCCAGGCTGGCCAAGTAATCCGGCAGAATGGGTACTGCAAATGCGATTGTTATCATTTATTACCGCGCTTATCTGTAATTGATTTTGGGCTATTACCAATTACGGTTAGCAGCATGTTATCTAGCAGCAGGGCCAGGTAGACAATCACGGCAATCAGGCAGCGATTGGAGGAGCCATTAGCCTGCGGCGTGGAGCTCCGTCTGCCCGCGGCATTCAGCTGGGCAGCTGCCTGTAGCTGTGCCTGGGGCTGGGCCTGCGATGGCTTCTGGCATTGGGACTCTGACCGAGCGTGGGTCTGACCACGTGCCGACTTCTCCGACATGACAAGCTCACTTTTGGCTAATTGGACACACGGATAGCGCCAATTTAGGCTGCCATATGGCTCGAAAGTGCCTCTCGATTCGCGCCACAAAGTATGCCCCGAGCTGTATCTACACACGCAGCGAACCGACTGTCAACAGGTGGTGCTGCCACAACGACGTATGTGCGAATATTGAAAGCCAGCGACAAGTTGCCGTTCTATTTTATTGGCAGCACGCGAGCCGACCCGAGAGCCGAACAGATGGCCAAAATGGGCAAACACGACGGCATCCAGCCAGTCAGGCATCCCTTCCCCTCTGGACCCCTTTCTGTGGCATTCTCTCTCTTGTTTGCATTGAACATGACTCCGGATGTTTAGCTTTACTAGGGTGAATGGCCAATTGAATGTCTTTAAAAGATAGTTTTTCAAAAAATATTATTATTTGTTTTAAAGGGTAGTTTCCTAAACATAAAAACCTCTAAAATATATTTATTGGCGGATCTAAGTAATTAATACGTTAGTTAAAAAAAGAGCCTTAAAAATGTAGTATACTGAAAAATAACTTCTTAATTTAAACATAAACATTAACAACAGAAGTATATCAGCTTAATTGCATAATTTATATATAATGCAGAAAGTTATTTATTATAATGTTTGCTTCTGTTAAAAATGATAAAATATTTATTTATCTATTTAGTGCCTTTAAATATTACCTTTAGAGCATTAAAAGACCGTTGCTATCCCCCAGATATTTGTCAGTTGTTTCCTTTTGAACTGGTTATAGTTTTTGTTGTTAACAGAATGAGACACACCCACACACATGGCTTTAAAGCTTTAGCCATGTCATGGGAGTCTGTATTATTAGCACCATGAATGGCGTCGTGCCCCGGGGCATGGGAGATGGGGAGATTAAAGCCAATGGCTTAAAGACCCGGCCGAGCGAGTGTTCGCCGCTGCCCCGATAAGCAGGCTATGGATTTTTCAGCCTTTAGTCACATTTTCCATTTCATTGCCTTTTTTCGCCGTTTAAATTTAGTCCCGACAAATTTGTGACGGATTGCCAGGCGCCAAGCTCTAGTTTTTTGCTGAAAAATTGATTTTATTAACCAGGGTGGGTGGCATGGTAAACACAATGATATTGACCTATTTATAGCCAAGATGTGGCATTAATAACCTAAGATTAGTCAGTCCATGACCTAATCCGTGATAACTGTTTTCCATAAGCAGATAGGCCAGAGCAGACACCTGTCCCTTTTGTAGACTCGGCATTACCAGTCACTAATCTAAGACCACCGATTTGGCTAATCTCGAGGTAAGTAGCGCCATTTGGGTGATTAGATTGCCTGCTTCCAAGAATGCCTGCTCAACCGTTTAGTAAGTAAACAATTGATATTTAAACCATATGAGTATATATTTGGACACCTTTTTTCACTTTTCTAACGACGATTGTGCGGACTAAAAATCGAGAAATCATTTTGCCCTGGCCGGCCATACCGCGTGACATTGCCCAGATGATAGGCAGCTGGTCCAGGGCCTTCAGCTTTCCTTACGGAGGTATTGCAAGACCTTGAACTCGTTCCGAAGCTGAATACCGGGCTTCTCTGCATCCTCTTGTCGCAGTTCTTAGGACCAAACGTGCTGGGCAGGCTGTAGGCGCCAGGTCCGGGTCCTTGAAAAAGATATATAAATATTACCTTTAGTTTAGTTTTTCTTTATAAAAAGTTACCAAATGATCTTCTGCAAGACATTTTCTTCCAATATGGCACTAAAACTCTTTAAAATTTTAAAAATTTTGAATAACTCCCAAAAGAGTTGCTTGCCGAACGGGAAATAGCCTGAGAATGGGAAAGTCTGGGCTCGTCTTGCAAAGCTAAAGCTGACATTGAAATCAAGGCCAAGTTGATGGTAAAACGGATTAAAATCTTTTCCTATAATTCCCACATCGAAAATCTAATGATTAGCTGATTGATTTGGCCTTATCTGGCTTACTTCCTGTCCAACGCCTTGTCTTGGCCACTTGCCGGGGTGCCCCAAGTGGCCAGATAAGCGGCCAAGACCGCCTCCACCTGGAACCTGCTTTAACGTGAGTGGCCTCAGTTGGCTTCCAACGATTGGAGCGAACGGTCAACTTAAAAAATGTTTGGCAGCAGAGGGATCTTGGCGCTTGCAGTGCTGCTACTGATATCAGCTATTGGTAAGTGGTCATTAATCAGGGTCATAAAACGAATTTACTATCGAAATTTCCCTTGCAGGAGGTCGAGCTGAATCTATCCCCTGCAGACTGAAGGATGCGGACCACGGCAAGGTGTGCGTCTGCACAGCGGACTACTGTGACTACCTGGACAATCCCATCCTGACGGAGGACAACGAGTTCGCTTTGATTTCCAGTTCCAAAAAGGGTCTGCGGTTTACTACTTCCAGTGGAAAATTCGGCACGGAGGAAAAGTTCACGGTGCCGGACTATGTAGAGCCCACTCCGGAGGCTGTGAATGCCACAATCCTGTCCCGCCTGCTAGACAAAGTGGTGGCCGATGCCTTTACCTTGGACAGCCGAGAGAGTTCCATTACTCGCTCGGTGACCCTGCAGTTGGACCGAAGCAAGACCCATCAGAAAATGGTGGGTTTTGGAGGCAGCTACACCGGAGCGGTGACCTATCTGGTGGAGAACTTTAAGCAGCCGGAGCTGGCCGATCATCTCTACAAGTCTTTCTATGCGGAAGAGGGTGCGGGCTTTAACCTGATGCGCGTCTCGATCGGCGGCTGTGACTTTGACCTCGGAGCCTGGGCCTATGCCGAGGAAGAGGGCAACACTCAACTCTCCGGCATGGATCAACTGGACGAACGGGACGTGGAGCGCCTGGCTCAGATCAAGCGTCTCGTTGAGGTCTCCGGGGTGAAAAATCTTCTGGTCAAAGGAGCCGCCTGGAGTGCTCCGCCTTGGATGAAGACCAACAACAAGTGGACCGGATTCGGACGCCTCAAGCGGGACTACTACCAGACCTGGGTCGACTACCATCTCCGCTGGATAAAGCTGATGGAGGACAACGGCCTTCCCATCTGGGCCATTTCCACCGGCAACGAGCCACTCAACGGCATCTTTTTCATGTTTTTCGTGAGGTTCATGAGCATGGGATGGACACCGCAGACGCAGGCCATTTGGCTAAACGATTACCTGGGCCCCGCGCTCCGTAACTCCGAGTTCAAGGACATTATCCTCTTCGGAAACGACGACCAGCGGTACTCCTTCCCCCACTGGTTCAAGATGGTTAGTTTTTCTGATAGAGCGTACACCTGAATTTCGTATTTTTTTTGCAAGAATCGAATGATTTAATTAGCTCGAATTAGACTTCAAAGTTCACATTCCTTATCGCCTCTATTTTCAGATGAACTACACTCGGCCCAACTCGATTGATTATCTTGACGGATTAGCTCTGCATTGGTATTGGGATGAGATTTTCGGCAACAGCTTTATTGAGCAAACCAAGGCATATGTCCCGGACAAGATCATGATTGTCTCAGAGTCCTGCATCGGGGATAAGCCCTGGCAGGCGGCTGCTCCTCTGCTGGGTAGCTGGGAGCGGGCTGAGAAGTACTCCCGCGACTATCTGGCCAACATCAAGCTGGGCTTCCATGGCTGGATTGACTGGAACATATGCCTGGACGAGGCTGGTGGGCCCAACTATGTGGATAACACCGTTGATGCTCCAGTTATCGTCAATACCACTAGTAAGAAGAATCTGTGGTTTTTAGCCCCTAGGTGGCAACCTTATAATGACTTCCATCCTTGCAGCCTTTGATGAGTTCTACAAACAGCCCATGTTTTACGCCATTGGCCACTTCTCCAAACTGGTTCCTGAGGGCTCGCTGCGGATTGATGCCATTCCCAGTAACGTCAACCTGGACACGGTGGCCTTCCTCCGGCCGGACAACAAGATCGCCGTCGTTCTATTCAATAGCGGACGCGCTGATCTGGACATCTCGGTGGTAGACAGTGTTCGGGGCAAGTTCATCGTTAATATTCCAGCCAAATCCATTCACACTTTGCTGTACAACTGAACAAAGTTTCGAAATAAATTTGGTTTAAAATCAACTGAGATTTTTTTAAGAATAATATAATATACATAATATGTAATTTATATATAATTAAATAATTATGCTTAAGGGTTTTTGATTGCAAAAAAAATCCGGATATCAAAGGATCCGGATGTAAAGAAATAAGTAAATTCGTACTTTGATAATTATAAAAGATTAGTATTTACTAAGTAATTACTTTATTGACCTAGTATTTGTTTAATTTAGAATTCAAAAAGGAGAATTCAGTGAAGCAGGTGTGGTGAAAAATGTTATCAAAGTGCGAATAGTTATGCTTTTGTTCTATAGTTACTTTTGTTTTTGTATACTTTTAGGCACGTTTTACATGAAGTACCACTACTTCAACGTACAGGAAAGAGCTTTTACTTCTTTTTTTTTTAATAACAATTAAATTAAAGTAGATAATGTAATGTAAGGCCTATATAAAAATAAGGTCTACATAAAAATACAAAAAAATTAAAATAGAAAACATTAGTTTTCTTTTGCTTTATAAACCCCTTCTTTTTTCCCACTCCACCTCTGGCTTTGCATAACTTTTACTTTTGATTGCGTGCGCCGATTTCCAAGTGGGATCAGCTCGACTGCCGGCCATAGCAGTTGCTTTATCAAATCAAAACCAACAGCCAGGCCCCCGGGTCAAGTGGCCCTGGTAAACATACAGAGCAAGTTGAGCGAAATTCGGTGGCTCGATTAGAGAAACGAGAGTCCCACATCAAACCGCTCTCATTCCGAGCTCAGTTTGCGAGGTGCCTTCGCTCGAGCCGCATCGTTCCGTTGGTAGGGCAAAAATGATCCACATTTGGCATTGCTTTCTTTTTGCACTGCTCGCGTTCAGGGCAGGTGAGTGAGCTACAGATTGCATCTACCTGAAATAATAAAAAAAACATATTTATATGTAACTTCCAGGTGCCTCCGCTCAACAAATGCCCTGCGATCTGCGCGAGACGAGCCATGGGAGCGTATGCGTCTGCAACAGCACCTACTGCGATTACCTGGAGCAGCCGGAGATCACTGATAGCAATCAGATTGTGGTGATCAGCTCCAGCAAGGTGAGTCAGCAGGATTGTTTACGGTTCAGATCAATACACCAGCGTTATCAGGCCTGCTTGGCTATTGTTTTTCAAGAAGACTTGTCGACTCAGCTCAAGAAGAAGAAATAAATAAATATACATCTTTTATAAACAAAATTCCCTTGCAGGATGGCTTGCGCTTCCAGAAGACAACTGGTGACTTTGCCAGCCAGAACCCTTTGGTGGTGGAAGACAAACAATCCACGGATGAGAACTTCAAGGCGGAGGCCATTGTAGTGGATCAAAGCCGAGCCTGGTTGCAGTTGGCCAACATTCCCCAGCGGCTTTGTACTTAAACCACTCTCTCAAATAATATATACAAATCTGATATTCTTTTCCATAATGCAGTTATTAACGCCAGTGTTCGAACCATTCGAGTAGTCGTAAATCGAGAGAAGCGTTTTCAGAAGGTTTCCAATTTCGGCGGGGCCTTTACGGGAACGGTGTCCTATTTGCTAAAGGAGTTGCCCCAAGAGCTGCAGGATCATGTCTATAAGTATAAACAAGAAACTGATATGGTAAATATGAAAAATAATACCCTCTCTTAACAGATCCTACTTCCATCAAGAAGGAATTGCATACAACACCGTCCGCATGTCCATAGGTGGCTCTGACTTTGACTTGGAACCTTGGGCTTACAATGAGTGGCCGCGCAATGATCTACAGCTGAGTAACTTCACCCAACTGGATTCCAGAGATCTGCAGAAAATAGAGCAACTTAAAAGGTTAAAGGTCGTGGCGGAGCTAGATGAACTGAAGATCATGGGCGCCGCCTGGAGTGCCCCACCCTGGATGAAAACCAACGATCGCTGGACGGGCTTTGGCCAGCTGAAAACGGAATACTACCAGACCTGGGCTCTCTACCACCTCAAGTGAGACACCAGCCGATGCTTTTCCTATTTATGAAACATTTTTGCTATAATCTTTGCAGATTCCTCGAACTCATGCAGGCTAAAAATATGCCGATCTGGGCCATATCCACGGGCAATGAGCCGCTCAATGGCGTCATCGGCTTCTTCTTTGTGCACTTCATGAGCATGGGCTGGACGCCCTGGCAGCAGGTACGAGCCATTACCCACTAGCTTTTGCTATTGGCCATCGATCACGATTCCGGCTATTAAGCATCTCGACCTATTTTCGGTCAGGCTATTTGGCTGAGCGACAATCTGGGTCCGACCATCAGGAGGAGCTCGACGCAGAGCAAGGTGCTCATCTTTGGCAACGATGACCAGCGATACACGTATCCCTCGTGGTTCCGAAAGGTGAGTGTGTGGTCTGAGATTGGTATTTTCCAAATATAAGCCCCTTAATATTCTATAGATGCGCTCCTCCCGTAACAACTCCCTGTCCTACCTGGACGGCCTGGCGGTGCACTGGTATTGGGATGAACTGGTTGGCCCCCAGCTCATTGACCAGGCGCATTTGGAGATGCCCGAGAAGTTGCTGCTGAACACGGAATCCTGCATCGGGGACAAGCCCTGGCAGACCCACGGACCGGAGCTGGGCAGCTGGCAGCGTGGCGAGAGCTACATGCGGGCGTACACCCAGGACATGAGGCATCACTTCAACGGCTGGCTGGACTGGAACCTGGTGCTGGACGAACGCGGTGGACCCAACTATGTAAACAACTTTGTGGATGCGCCGGTCATTGTGAATGCTACCAGTCGCCGGGAGATATACAAGCAGCCGATCTTCTACGCCATCGGGCACTTCTCCAAGTTCCTGCCCGCGGAATCGGTGCGCATCGAGGCGAGGATCGAGAACGAGAGCAATCCCTTTACCCAGCTGAGCGTGGTGGGCTTCCAGCGCCCGGACGGCAGTGTGGCTGTGATCGTCTACAATGGGTAGGTCACAGATTTTATTATTTCCGAGTTATTTTTGCCAGTGTATGTCTATTTCGTGTTGCGTCTGCGACGGTGCCGCTTAAGTGCATCAACTTAATTGCCGACAACTTTGCGACTCACTTTTATGAATGTCCCTAATGGGTGCCTTGCCCTCCAATCTCCTTGCAGCCAGAATCTGCCGGTGGACGTGGCCCTCAATGATAGCCAGCGTGGTGTGATCGGCCTTCGGCTGCCGCCGCGCTCCTGGCACACGGTGCTCTACAAGTGAGGAGCGAGTTCCCTATCCGGTTCCAGGACCCCTTCCCGGAACCCAAGTTGTAGTAATGTAATTTAGAGTAGAGTAGAGCAGGAGTCCAGCTGCCGTTGCCGCTGCCCAGAGGACCAATTGAGGCTCAAGTGACATGGCGGCGACGCAGCGGAAGCCCATAAATTGTACCCTCAACAGGATGCTCGCAGGATAAGGGGCCTGCGAGGATGTAACGCCAGAGATACCCCCCGACGGAAATTTGTTTAAGCCGCTCAATTTGCCGGAACGCGTCTGTTTACAATGAAATTTCATTTGCCGTTTAATGCCGGCTCCTCCTTTATTTTATTTTACGTTTTTCGGGGGGCAAGGAAACACGGCGAAGAACAAACGACATACTATATACTATATTGGAGCACATCTCGGATCAAGTTGAGTGACAACTGCCAGTCGAGCGGCAACGACGGCCAACCGAAAAAACATCTCTGCGCAGCTCTTGGGGTTTCGTCTATTTGTTCAATATGCTCTATAAATATGAATGTCAATTGAGCGCCAAGCAAATGCATTTTCTCGCTCTTCCCCGGCCTGGCCGCTTTCCCGCTTTCCCCAGCACTTGGCGCACAAAATGGGGCGTTTTATGTAAGTCTATAAATTAAAACATGAAACGTTTATAAACCCATATGACGACTGGTGGTTGTGGCAGCGTCAACTGCGGTGATGCGCTTCCTTTTTTGTTTTAAGATAAATTAAGAATATTATGCATATAAATATGCGCATTACTCTGAAAAAGAGTTTTTGCTGATGCAAATCTGCTCTGAGGGGGGAGCGGGGGATATATATATTAAGGAATGTATAAGTCGATTAATTCCTTTTGCAAACAATTAAGCAGCTTTTAGAAAGACATATTTATGATTTCTGAAATAAAAAATAGTTTGCCAATTCATACAAATTAATCTTCTTTTCTTTTTTTTTTAACTTTATGAAATCCATAAACCGATTAAAATTAATTGTGCTAAGTAAAATTAAGTTACTTTGTCTCTGAATGTTTAAGAAAATGTTTGAATCTGGACTACTTCACACATCAAAAGGACATTCTAGTTACTCAAGTTAAAATTCTGTACAATTTTAAGTGCCTAAGCTATTAGTTGATTGAATTTTGCAATTATAAAAATATATATAATATATTTGGCGCATCTTACAATAAATATATTGAAATAAATTGTTATCCCCCAACGAGATATTCATAAATAAAAACAAAGGCAGTCAAGTACCAAACATATGCATTCCCCGGGTTAGCATACATATCTCAAGTGCTTACAGCGAAACACACTTATCAGCAATGAGCGTGTCAATTACATACCCCTGCCCCTGCCTCTGGCCCAGCACTTACCCTTTTTCCTCAAGAAAGTGCCAACATCGGGCAATGTGTTGAGTGCGCTGGTGCAGTGTTAATGAGGCTCATTATTAATATGGCAGCGATATGTTTGTGTCATGAGCATTGGGCGCTGCGAAGGGAATTTACACGCGCTGGCCTGTCAGCAGGGAGATCAAAGCACACAGCCTCCAAAGGAGACAGAGTCCTCCATGGCCATAATGTGTTATGAGTTATTGGAGGAGGCGGAGGCGCAGTGGGAGCTGTTGGAGCAAACTGATCCGCTTCCTGGCATCCAAGATCGCCAGCTTGTCAGCAGCTGACAGCGCCATGTCACAGCAATTTGCCCGTAGGTGTTCCACGTCAGCCCGAACACCTACCCGGGGATGTCGGTGTAATGCCCTGTGACAGGCACTCACTCCGCCGCTCAAATTGAATGCTCGCAGCGCAAACTGGATACTATTTAGCGTTTAGATTTATTTCGGGCATTAAACGCAGATCGCATTTCAAGAGCGGCAGAGAGTACTGATACACTGGAGGAAATAAATTGAGATTCTTAGAGATCGGAATAATAAAAAATAAATAAATATTTTTGGTCATTTGTGTCACACGAGCTCATAGTATAGATTGAGCATTGCTTAAAAATTGTTTCAGACTCAAGAAATATTTATATTTAAGTATTTAGAGCATAATTTCTCCAAGTGCCTGCATTTCCCAAATGTCAACGAGATGGGCACTTAAGAGACTCTTGCAGACGGGCGCCGGATGTGCGCTATTATTCCATCATACAAGGCCCAGGCCCTCTCTTCTACCAAATCCCATTCCCAGGAGCTGGAGAAAAGTGCAAGTTACAAATGCGTGTAGATACAGGGCCCATGAAGCGATTGTATTTTCCCCAATTCGATTCGCCTGCCCGCGATAAGATTAGATTAGGAGGGACGAACCAACCCACATGGGATCGTGGGGGAAATAGGCAAATTAGCCAGTTAGAGGTATCATAGACCACATATTCGTGGCCCAAATGCTGTCAAACACCGCATAGCTGCCACCAAAATGCGACGTCCGCTCTCGCCGACCCTGGCCAAGCTGGCCGAGAAGGAGGTGAACGAGACACCCGACCGGATTCAGCAGGACATTATCATCCTGCGAGTGTGGATACGGCAGCAGCAGCATTTGCGCGCTCGCACGGATGTAGACTTCCTGATTGCCTTTCTCCGGCGTTGTCGGTATAGTCTGGAGGAGACCAAGCGCCGGATTGACCGTTACTTTACCCACTACAACCTATTTCCGGAGATCATGAATAATCGGTGTGTGACACAGCGACTGCTGGACATTAATCGACTGGGGTGAGTTGGAGTTAATTAATAAGTATATTATTATTATTCCCTTTCCATTTCCTTTGTAGCGTGTGCCTGTATCCGGACATGCCCAAGGGCGACAGTCGAACTGCCATACTCATCGCCCGCTTTGGCCACTTCGATCCCAATCTGTATATGCTGCGCGAGATCTATCACTTCTCCTCGATGGCCATGGAGGTGATAGCTCTGGAGAATGACTATGCCTCGCTAGCTGGAATATGCGAAATAATAGATTTGGAAGGCGTCAATTCGGACAAGATGCGGCGCTTCGACAGGGTGCTCTTTCGCAAGTGGTGGAACTGGCTGTACAACTGCAGCCCCCTGAAGGTGAAGGAAATGTACATTATCAACATGCCCAAAGATATTCAGGGCACCGTCATGTTTCTCTACAACGTTCTCAGCATGCAGGTCAACTATCCTGTGAGTATACCATTTAATTTTCATTCAATTTTTAAAGGAAGAGATAGTAAAGCTGTTCTTACTTTCTTAGATTCGCGTTCTGAGGAACAGCGAGGAGCTGATTGAGCACATTGGCAAGGACTCGCTGCCGGAGGAGTACGGCGGCACCAATGGCCACATGGGCGAATGCATGGCCTACATGGAGGACCTGCTGAACAGCTATCGCGGCTACTTCGAGCAGGACTGCAACTATGGCACCATCGAGGAGCTGCGTCACGGAGAGATTGCCACCTACGAGGCGGAGTTCGGAGCTAGCGGATCTTTTCGTCGCCTAAACTGGGACTAACACCAAATTCGTACCCGAACCCGGAAGCAGGAAGCCTCCCTTCCCTCGGATACCAATAGACACATAAACATTCCAAGCTCCGCTGTAGAGTCGATCAATTAAAGATAACGCCCACTTATCGCCTATCTATGCACTCGTGTATCTGTATCTTTATCCACGGGCCCTCGGGCTTCGTGATTCGGGTTGCCGTTCCAGCTAGTTTACAAGGTGTTGTTGCTGCTGCTCCGATTAGATAGCGTCAACGCCATCGTCACCACACCCAAGCGAAGCCAACCGCCGACCGCCTCTACTTGGTGGGTGCGTCAGTAGCTGCGGCATTCAGTTAGCATTAGAACGAGCGCCGGAATGGCGACCACTTTGAGACCTCTCGACCCCAAGCTGGCCGCTCTGGCCAAAAGCGAGTGCAACGAGGAGCCCGCCCAGCGCGCCGAAATCGTGGCAACCATCCAGACATGGATTAGCAAGTCCCCACATCTCAAAGCGCCCACCGATGAGCAGCTGATCCTGGCCTTCCTGCGGCGCTGCCGCTTTAGCCAGGAGGAGACCAAGAGGCGTTTTGACAACTATTACTCCTTGAGGAGTGTATTCCCAGAGGTGCTGGGCTCGCGGCAGGTGGACGAGGCCTTGCTCACACAGCTCCAGAGAGGGTGCGTTGCTGATAAAGTTTATAAAAAATATCCTATATGGATTGCGATTTCTGTGAATTTGTGCTCTGGATTATGTGATCTGTGCAAAGAGTGAAAAAGTATAAATAATTAATTATTTAATTTAATTAATCAATTCAAGTTCAAATTTTGTAATCAGCAATGTCAAAAGTTAACCAATTTACTCAAAAAACTTATCATAGTTTTGGTTTAAAAATAATTCGTTTACTCATTATCTATGAATAATTACTTGCTAAAGGTTTCGTAAACGTTGTGTTTAACAATTAACAAAAGGGAAATCATTGAATGCATGATAAAGAAAGTTAATTATGCTTGCGAAAAATTATGAAATTATTAAAAGGGAATATTTGCATATATAAATCGATTAGTTACATTGCAAACATAGCTGTTATTATTAATCCATAAAATCAACTCTAAATGATTTCCTTCTTCCACAGGATCCATGTAATACCCACAAGGCCAGTTAGTCCCGAAGGACCTCGGGTAATCATCTCCCAGTTCCGGAATATCGATCCCAAGAAATCGAATCCCCGCGAGGCCTTCAAACTGGTCTTTATAATGCTGGAACTCCTGGCCCTGGAGTGTGATAATGCTTCGATCTCGGGCTTAGTCTGGGTTGTGGATTGCCGGGATGTGACCATGGAGCAAATGATGCAATATGATCCCTTTCTGCTGAAGAAATCCTTCGCTTTGGTGGAGCAGTGTATGCCCCTAAAATTCGCAGAGATTCACATGATTAACATTAGGAAAGAGGGACTGGCCATTTTTAACTTTGTGACCAAGTTTCTGCCATCCAAACTGCCATTTAAGGTGAGTCAATATGTGAAATCTTTAAATAATTTGTCTTTTAGTAGAATTTTGTTTAAAATTAAGAAAAATAATAAAAACAATAATTAATTTCCTTTGCCTTCCATTACAGTTCATGGTCCACAAAAAGTCCGAGGACCTGTACAAACACCTGCCCAGAGATGCCATGACCATCGAGTACGGTGGCACCAATGGCTACCAGGCAGAGTCCGTAGACTATTGGCGCGAAAAGCTGCAGGAGAAAAAGGAATACCTGGCCAAGGATGCCCAGTATGGAACCAATGAGAAGCTACGCGTGGGATTGGCCAGTGCCTGGGCCAACGGAGAGCTGGACGGGATGAGCGGTTCCTTCCGCAAGCTGGAACTGGACTAAAAGACTTTCTTTCGATGTTGTGTATTTTGTTTACTTTTTAATTAAGTGCTAAAGCTATACAAATAATTTAAGGCCTATTGGGTCACTGGGTATCTCGTGTATCCTCTTAAAAATATCTTTACAATTGCCTAAATGGGGAGGGGAGAGTCTTAATGCTAAGTGCTGCATTTCCGCTTGAAGTTTGAATGCAGAGATGCGGCTGCTCCTGTGGCAATCGTCGAGGGTGGCGTCTTGGAATCTGCAAGAGTGGGTGTGGCCTTGCTTTGAATAGGACTCGTGGTGCTCTTGTTAATGCTCTGGACAATGAGGTTCAGACAGTCCAAGCTCGAGCCATTGGCATTGCCCTCGAAGTCTGTTGAAGAACCAAGTTAAAAATCATTGTTACATAAATGAATATTTTTTTAAATATATAAAATACGCTCTATTTTCATTTGAATTCAATTACCTGTGAACTGACCGTACTTCTCCATATGCTTGTTGTAGAAACTGAGTTTATCTTCCAGATAAGCGCCGGCATACGAGCTCTGCAACGATAGGAAGCACACAGGAGAAATCAACTTTTAGTTTGGCCTCCAACGGAATTGGGGAAGCGATAAATTACAGAAATGTGTCGCCGGCGAAATGACAACGTCAAACTGCTGTTGGCTCCCTCTCCGGGGCCAGCCTGTCAAGTTGGCCAACGAAATGCCATATGAAATGCAGTCTAATGACGAGATTAGGCCAAAATTTATGTCAGCCACCGAAAGTAAGGATTCCGCGGCAGGCCAATTAAAATGCATTGAACCAACGCGGAAAGTGCATTGTCTGGCGGACTCGTGCCCCATTGTGTGTGGATGGGATATGGTGGGGCATTGTGCACACTTATTAGCAATTAAATTAATTTGATGCAATATTTTTTGCTGCGCATACGCAGACGACAGGGCATCCGGAGATGCGCCCGGCGGGATTTCATTAGAAAAATTTGCAAAGCAAATTATAATTGCCCCTTCTGGGTGGTGGGTTTCCTTGCCGACACTGCGTCTGCAAGGATCGGAAAAAGCGGGGCATCCCAAAGTGTTGGTGTTTATATTTAGCGGACAACAAAGTCTCCGAAGAGGAACAACAGAATTCAACCTAAACCGAACACAGAAGCAGAAACAGCGACAGAAACAGAGCAACTCACACTGCACTTTTATAAAGCGATTTATCATTTTCCAAGCGTTTAGTGACAGCCTGCGCTCGATATGCGACAGTTCAGGCAGATACACGGGAAAAAAATATTGGGGGGAATCTTTGAAAAA
>JAEIIJ010003497.1:0-49902 GCA_018904815.1 Drosophila ogumai
ATATCTGCAAGGGTATACAAACTTCGGCGTGCCGAAGTTAGCTTCCTTTCTTGTTAATTTCTTAAATTAATTTCTAATTATATTAAAATTTTTGTAGGCTAAGAATATTTTCAAATTTAATTTATATATCATTAAAGCAACCCTCAAAGCCTTATCCTAGGGCATCTCAGAGTCGTAACGCTTTCAACTTTACCGTTATTTCATGTTTGTTTTGGCTTTTACGGACTTTTCGCGTAAAAAATGTGTGCAAATGTCCAAGTTTGAAGTGTCAACGCTGTCGGCTTAATCAATTTGGCCGCTAACCGCTACTTGGGAGTCGGATGAGATGATTAGGCCATGTTTGCCGCCTGAGCTGGGTTATGTAAGTGCGCGCCATCCGATCCGATCCGTTGAGATCCGATATGGCGGGGCGGGGCGGTGGCGCCGCCGGTGGCAATAAGCCATCTCGGTCTCAGCTCAGGTGTCGTCATCGTCATCGCTCTTCAGCTTCAGCGTTCACAGCGTTTCAACATATTTCTGCCTGCTTTTTCTTTAGTTTTTGTTGCTGTTTTTATTTTGTTTTTATTATTTTCCACCCATTGTTGTTGTTTCTACTGCCGCTGCTGAGCGGCAGTTCCGCCAATTAGCGACGCTTCCGCTGCCTGCACACACACACACACACACACATACATATGTGAAATAATTTTCTCGGCTTTTCCTTTTTCACTTTTATTTTTTGCCTGTCCATTCATCTTACTTTGTTGCCGTAGCAAACAAAAAAAATCACAAGTAAATTTAATATTAACACTTTGGAATTGTTTACTATTTTAAAGTGTTTCTTGTGATAAATTCTTTTTGAAATTACCAGAATTAATTTCCTGTAAGAGGTGACATCAAAACACTGATTAAAAATATTTTTCATTAAAATTATATGTTGACTTTCATTGGTAAACATAATTTGGCTTCATAGATAATAGCAAAAAGTTCAAATATTTGGTGTTTTCTTCCGGTAAATGATATTTTGTTATCTATAACTCTTGATAAATATGTTTTAAATCAGCAAAGGAAATTAAAAAGCTTTCTTATTAATTCGCCATTTTTACTGTCTTCAAAAAATCAAAAATAAAACTTTTTTAGTGGCAAGAATTGTGTAATACATTAACAAATATATTATGGTAACTTGTCAATAATGTATTATATGTTTTAACTTGGAACTTTCAAAAAGAAAAAATAATTTTAATTTCCCTAAAAAAGATTGTCTTCAATTTTAAAAAGTTTAATCTACTTTCCATTATCTTAAAATCAAATTATACTTTTATTAAACCATAAAACCAATTAAAAAATAATAATACAAGTCAAGGCCTTTTCTGGATACGACCTCAAACCCAGTTTCCCCTCGACTTCCGCTGTTTCACCACTGAATAATGTAAACTATGATCATTAAAAATAAATACCAAATTGGAAATAAGATGTAAAACAAGGCCCTTTTAAAAGACACTTAAAACTAAAAATCATGTCAAGGGCATTTCTCGATACGCCTTTCTTTTCGTTTATTTCCCGTTGTTTCATCAAGCAAATGAAATGAATTATGTTGTGGAAAATTTGCATAAATTTACAGAGCTCCCGAACAAAAAACCATAAAACATTGCGCCTTCGGTTACGCGTCAGAAATTAACAAATTAGTGCGATGTTTCGCAAGGCAACGCCAACAAACTTCCGAATTAGCCGCAAACCCAATCAGCAAAAACCCGCTGGAAAATAAAAACAATGCCCGAGCCGAACATAAAATGTAAAATGAGACTTTCAAAATGTGTTTTGTTTTTTTCTGTATTTTTTGTTTAAAATTAATGCCGCACATGCTCGTGGCATGCAGATGGCCCAAAGACAAGCTCGGAATGTGTTGTACTTGCAGCTTAGGAATCCGGCCAAGAGAGTCAAGCAGCCGCAGCCAATTGATGGACCATGCCAGATGGGCTCTTCTCTGGGGACCATAATATACATATATATGGACGGTCTTTGGTCTGCAGGCCGTGCACGCTTCTCACGCTTGTCAGAAAATGTCAAAAGTGACAATGCAATGGATATTAAGGGGATGGCCCTCAGTGGGGCTTCTTCTGTGTATCAGCTGTGAGGTAAAAATTAATGATCTAGGTAAATAAGAATTTATATTACTAATTAAAAGTAGTAAAATTGGTTTTTAATTCATCTTTAACGGGAATTCTTTGTAATAAATTGCCAAGACTTGATATAAATATTGTAATAAAATATTATAAATAATGGTCAGCTTAACATTCGCATTAAAAATGCCTTCTGACATCTCTATTCAACTTTATTATAATTACTCAATAAAAAATAGTTTGGAATTTAATATAAAAAAAAACCATAAAAACGTGACTTGAATACAAATGAACTATTATCTAATTACTCAACTTAGTCCGAAACGAACATGTGTGAAATCCGTTAAAATCAATTACCATTTGGCCAAAAGCCTCTTAAGGATTTTGTAGGCGTCGAATGGAGCTGCTTGAGTGTTTTACCATTAGCTTAAAAAACCAAAACAAAAACCGACTCAAAGTATGTTTGAGCCCACTTTTGCGGAAACAGTCGACAGAGTTTTTAAGGGGATTTCCAAAGGGGTTTCGAGGGGTTGTCAGAGGAGCTTCAAAAAGGGGTTCCCAGAGGGGTTTTCAGAGGGGCTAGAGGGACTTACAGAGGAGCTTTCGAGCAATTGTCACAGGCGCCATGGTCAGTCCGAAAACAGTGAAAGACAAGCTGACCAAATGGACAGGGTTCGAGGCAATTCAATGGACTCGGAGACAGCCGAATGGCTGCTGTGTCATCTTGCAGGCGCCTCTTTGTTTAGTTCCTCAGCCATTCACAGTCCCAGTCGCAGTCGCAGTCCTCCTCTTTCTTCGTCCTCCTTCGATCCATGAAATTTTTACCAGTTTTGCGTGAAGATGACTTTTTGCCTCGCCTGGCACCACCGTTGATGACCTTTTACGTCGCCTTAAGACTGCCTTCACTTCATCACGGACTTGGTTCGAGAAAAGACCAACGAAATAAAAGAAGAAGAAATATTTGCATATCATTCATTTTTGTGGCAGCGGATTAGGGATGGAAATATTTAGATATATGCAGAAATATATACATTTTTAAAAGATAAGCTAAGAAAGTTGGTTACTTCAAAACCACTTAGTTGTGATCTCTCAAAGCAATATTATTCTTATTTCCTGGATTCAATCATAGCATTTGGATAAAGAAATATATATACAATTAATTATAAAATAATAAAGTTAATTTCCAATAAAAATCAAAACGATACATTATTTTTTTTATTGGAAAATCCTAAATTTACAGCACATCCCTGACTCGAGTTTCAGAGGCAACTCTTTTCCCTGGCCAGCTCCTGGCGCCTGAAAATTATTTGTGCGGGAGGCCAGACCGAGATAAAACCAATTTACGATTATTTCGTCTGGGATGTGGCTGTGGCTGTGCCGTGGCCTTTCCTGCAATCGACATCATCTACGCATCCAGCGGCCATAAATTGTACAAAAATGTCAAGGATTTACCTGGCCGACGCGTCGAGTGAAAGAGGGAGTGGATTAATCAAGGGAATCGCCAATACAATTCCCCTCCAAAAAACCTTCCAGGCGGGTTGACAATTTAATTGGGCCTACAAGGCCGAACATGGCCTTCTTTCACTCACTAAAATGGAAAATGAAATAAAACAATCAGCCGTAAAAATGCCGAAAAATAAATCATTCAAGCCAATTCAATACAATTCAATTCGGAAGAAAGAAGCGGAGACCGCTAAACGAGTTTGCATAAATAAGTATATTCTTTTCGCTGATTGGATCTGCCATTGACTGATTGTCTTTTAATGGCGTTTAAAGCATTCCAACTGCCTTCCCTCCGTCGCCGTCTTCCGCTAATTTGACAGAGTGTGATTGATGTGAAATACTCAGGTATTATAGGTATTATGAAATATGTTTTCAATAATGTTTTTGCGGTGGGCGATTAGTCAGCAGAAGGTATAGAAGAGAATTTTGAATGGCAGCAAAGTGGGTCACTGGCAAAGTAATGTCATATCCTGTTACGCCAGAGATACAGTGGGTTAAAGAGATAAAACATTTTTTGGCAGAAGTTAAAATAAGTTTAGCAAAATAAAACTGTAAGATATCCGGCAACTGAAGCCGTGTGAAAAATCAGAATTATAAAAACCTTATATCCCAAGAGTTTCTTGCAAGAAAATCGTCTTAAAAAAATCCCTAAATAACTTGCAATGAAATAATTTTTTTTTTTGAAGTTAAGAAGGTTAAATATTTGCCTTTTTTGGCCACTGTGCCAGGTGTGGGCCAGACATATTTGGAGTGGTTTCCCGCTCGTGTCTGCCACATGTCGAAGAAAATCAATTAACGCAAGATGGGCGCTCCAGAGCATCCGGCTGGCAATGTTGATGATGCCACTGATGATGAGTCAAGCCAAAATCCAAAATTCAAAATCTTTTCGACGTGGGTTTGGCATGTAAATTGCGTCTAAGTCTCGTCTGTCTTGTCTGGTATATTTGCTATTATAATTATTAATGAGTTGTAAGCCAGCCCACTGTCACCTGTGAATGAAGGAAGGCGGAAATTGCTGGTGGCCATATTAAGTGATCAGAATATGGTTAATATAAAAATATATAATTAATTAATTACAGTCATAATATCAATATACAAAAGTTAAATTAGGAGCCGACCAAAAAAAATGTAATAACCTTATACTATTTACCCAAAACCATTCACAATTGCGACAGACACATATAAAATGAAAAGTTAATATTTACCCAATTAGTATTTCCATAAAAGTTAAAGTCTTTAAAAGCGAAATCCAATTATAAAATTTATAGCCGCTCTTAACAGACACATTCTCTTACAAAAGGATAAATCAGGTTGTCCATTACCATTATGAGTATTAAAGAATATATGCCAAAACAAAAGTTAAATTAGCAATTAAAGTTGTTATTAAAAAATCAATAAAATTGTATTCAAAAATAAAATTTGAGCAAATAAATCTTACAATCCATAGCCCTCAAAAAGACCTAAAATATTATCATTTATAAGACAATATTTATCAAAACTTTTATACATATAATAATTGTTTCGGACACATCAAGGTTTATAATTATTAAACAATTTTTTCTCTTCCATTCCTTCATTTATTTATATTTCCCCTCTTGAATAACACCTAATAATGTAACTTAATTTGACATTTGTAGTTCATTTCCATCTTAAACTGACTTTTTGTTTGCTTTTTCGTTACCCATTTTAGCCATGTGCCGGCCATAAACCCAGAAGACACGCTTCCTAATTGAAAACAGAAGACGAATAAATGGACACGTAGCAGGAGCAAGCGAGAGAGAGAGTGTGTGTGAGAGAGAGTGAGCTAGTGTGGGACAGAGACGATCGTGATTTGGATTTTCAGCGTGATATCAAAGCGGATCGATCGGTCAGCGGACAGCGAAACGGCCACGAAAAACAAATTCACGCCAAAATGTCCAACGCCACAACAAAAACGGTTTACAGTTATAGAATTTTATGGCTTTCCGGCGTTTTACTAGGTGAGTACGACGAGTACCTGGCCTCAATAGAGACCTCACTTCACTTCACTTTGATTTCGAGAAACGACTCGACCAGTGACGAGACGAGACGGCGACACAAATTAAATGCTAAGTGCCTCGATTAAGCCATTGGCGTTGAGTTGGTTAACCACTGGCCATTGGCTCTCCTTTGCCACTCCACTCGCTGGCCTTTTTGGCCCACTGTCTTTGGGCCAAATGCGTGAGCCAAATAACTTAAAAACAAATTGGCCATGGTCGTTTATGTGGGAAGAGGAGGAAGCAGCCGAAATGGGAAACACACCTGGCCAATAATAAAGATAATAATAAGAATTGCACCTGCAACATAAATTGGTTGGAAAAATATGTAAAAGAGTCGTAAATGATGCGCTAATGAGCTTAGACACTTTTTTAAATACAAATTTATAATAATACTTAAAATATTAAGAGGCAAATGGCCAGAAATGCTGTAGAAATTTAGTAATAATTTCATATATCTGATAAGTAGATATTAGTTGAAACTTTGAACAAAATTTTAAAGACCATTTATTAAATACTAATAAACTTTAATAATTTACTATTTTTATGCCAACAAAATCGAAATATCTCATAATTGTAGCTTTAGTAGCAATTTAATATTTATTATTGGTAACGGATGTTATTATTGTATCCATTCACACCTATAAAAACCTGCAATTATTAATTTTAATAAGCCAGATCCTGTTAAATTCAACAAAATTACCTGTTATCATAAATCTCTTTTGTAAGACCTGCTTAATAGTTTTCTAAATAAACAGGCTTATAAATATAGGAATTTATAATAGGAAACGTTTACTGTAATAATTTTACCTAATAACAGTTGTTTTTAAACAACTAACTCACTAAAGACTACAATTCTTCATATTATGAATACTAGAAAAAGTTAGACAGCTGTTTATGGTGATACATCTATGAACAAAAAATTGTTTCTTTAACTATTTTATTTGTTTTTGTTACTGAAACATTTTCAGAACTATTTATAAACGTTATATACATATAATACAGAATATTACCTATATATTTAAGATAATTTTCTCTACTTTTAAGGTCCCCTTTTGCTGGCCGCCATTGCAGTCCAGGGCCAGGAGCCAGCCAGTCCAGTATTTCAAAATCACAAGACGAAGGAATGGACGAATTTAGATAACATTACATTCTCATTCGATTGCAAGCGACGATCGGTGGGATTCTACGCCGATATGGAGTACAATTGCCAGGTGAGAGAGTTACCAACAAGCTAGGGACCGGAGAGAGCCAATCAAAGCTTAAGCCAAGCTTTAATCGAGTTTTTTGTCGAGAGTGTCTAAAAGTATACTATTTCTTACGCAGATATTTCATATGTGCGATGAAGAAGGCAATCGGATTCCACATCTTTGCGCCAACGAGACGAGCTTTAATCAGGAGTACAGAATCTGTGATTGGGACTACAACTTCAACTGCACAGAGTCACCAGTAGGTTGCCTCAAAGTCCCCTAAAATACTTTTATTAATTTTATGAATATTTTATTTGTATTCTCCAGAAATGGTTCTATCTGAATGAACTGACATACGCCACAGATCCGCCAGATGAAGACGACGAGGATTACTAAGCGATTTGCAATCTAATTAAATATTTATTGTCTCTCCCAAAAGCTGAAACACAAAACTAATTAAATTAAAAAGCCGCTGATAATATTTGTATATGACAAACAAGAACACGAAAAAATGAGTAATTTGTAAAATTCTGTAAAATTCGATTAATGCAAGTGAGATATAAACTAATTTAAGCGCCCATTGTTGACGATTTTGTTGAGTTTTTCGTTTTGTACTTTAGTCTAATTGAGTCGAGAATGAGTCGTGCGAGGAGCAGGAGGAGTGTATATACTGTATATAGAGATGGTCCCGGTTCCAGTTCCAATTCCCTTACCATTTCGCCCCATTCTATCAAAGTTCTATCATTCAAAAATGCCCCGGAACAACCTCGGATGGGTCCGCCACATTATTGTATAATTTACAAATAATCTTCGCATATATTTGTAAGCAATCTTAAATCGAAATAAAAACAAAATCCAATTGCTATTCTAATATGTTTACTAATTAATTGCCTAAGTGCCCGAAAAACAAAATGTTTTCCGTAATTTTTTTTTTTATAGTTATTAAAATGTTGTTGTTGCACACGTCACGGGAATCCACCGGGGATTTTCTATGGGTAAACAACCTGCTATGAAATACCTCCAAAAAAATAAACTCAGGTAGGTAGTTGGCACCAAATGTTACCTAGGGGATGAGTCAAGTTCAATGACGAAATGAACACAAAGTGTTGAACCAAAAAAAGGGTGAACTTAATTGGCGAAAATTGGCATCGCTCAGCGTTGCGTAAAATTGTCAGCCCGCCTGCTTGCCTGCCAGTCAGAGTCACATTTTTATAAATTGCCATAGCCCGCGGTGAGAATTTTCAGTTTGGAAACGAATTGCCAGCAATCGCCACCCAAAATGTCACACAAAACCAGCTACAATCTGTCTCTGCTCCTGCTTGCAGCTCTGCTGGGGGTAAGTTCTTGAATAAATGTAAATAATATGAATAATACAAAAAACTTTCCTTTTACAGCTTGGAACTGCCCAGTATTATCCACAATACAATCCGTATTACACTCCCAGTCCTACGTTCTCCAGTTTAAACAATTATTACTACCAGACCACGCCGTATCCTTACTACTACAGCACGTATACGACCCCGAGTCCCTACAGCAACACCCAAATCCGTATCTGGCCTTATGTGATCGGCCAGTATCTATATCCCACGTACTATAACACCAACTACTACAATCCATATGCCTCGCTGAGTAACTCCAACTGGCAAAGCTACTACGCCAATGTCTATCAATCGAATTGGGGAAAAAAATGAACTTAAATTTTATATTTAGTATTCCTAAGTGTTTTTTTCGTTTGTTAATATGTTCAGGCAATAAAAATTAAATACTTTTTTGATACAAAAAAAGGAATTTGGGTAATATTTTAAATGTAGTTAATTAAATTATTAGATGCAGATAGCAAATCTTTTGAGGCTTGTTAATCTTTCCTAAACAGGTTTCATATTTTTACATAACGTTTACTTAATAAATCATTTAAGATTCACGGCTTGTACGTTTATAGCAATATGTAACATGGTAAATGCTGGTTATTAAACATGATCTTTTTATTAGTTACATCTTTTGTAGTTTTCCTTTTTTTTATTTAATTTTATAACTTTTTCTTAAAGCGTAGCCACTGCACAATTACTAGTGTAGGCAAGTTATTTAATTAAGTAACTTTACTACAAAAGTTACTGGTATAATATTACACAAAACTAAATAAATTGTAAGGCAGAGAAACCTTTGATTTAATATTCTTTAAATTAAGAGAGGCCAGTAGAACTTCTTGTTAGTCTCTTTAAATCCCCCTACCAAAAAAATGTCTCGTAAATTACTAACCTAATTGGTAAACTAATGACAGTTAAATAGTGTGAAATATATATTCAAAATTAGTCTCCACCAACCTTGTTTGTCTTCATTTCTAGAATTCAACTCATAAAAGGGAAATCTAAAATGTAATAGGATCGTTTAAGATAGCTAATTGCTGTGAAAGAATAAAGAATATCTGTAGCAGGCATAAAAATGCAAATGTTATGACTTCAAACTCTAAACTTCAAGCACCAAAAAATATTGATAAGCCGGAGTTTAAGCCACAAGAGGTGTCAAAACCGTTAGGATTAAAGCCGCTTTTTCTGAATGGATTCCAGTTGATGGGCGAGACCTTATGCTCGGTTCCGTTTGACACCTAAAAACCTGAACCCCGGGAGCTCAACCTCCGGCCGGCTGAACCTGAACCTGAACCTCGCAGTCAGTCTGTGTACTTAACGGTTTTCACACACAATCGCTAGGTTCCAGCACACATTATGTAATGGATTTCGGGGCTAACCTTTGGATTACACTGCACCGCCCGTCCGGAGCAATGAACCTGCATTGTGTTTATGTAACCCAAACCGATGTAGCAATTTTTGATGTAATGCTAATGCTTATATAGTGTAAGAGCATAAAATGTGGCCACCTGTTTCTGTCTTTCTCTGCATTTGGAGAATGTTCTGCTTAACTGTAACTTCCTCACGGAACCCTGACACTTATGGGTCACAAATCAAAACGATATCGATGCGATTGAAAGGGTTCTCGATCTAGAACTTTAAGCCCAATTCCCAAGCGGACATTGTCATGCAAATCGCCAGATCTTCTTTCAGTGAAGGTGAATGGTGCGTAAAACGTGGTGGAAAGAGAGAGCATGGTGTGCGTATACACCCAAGGAGGAGAAATGGGTCACGACAATCCAATCACGAAAATGCGGCTCGGAGAGTTGTTTCTGTGTGTAAAAGGTAGCCGGCAAAAATGTTTGCCATCACGAAACGAGAAAGCCGAAAAACTCATTTATCTCTCTCCGATTTTTGGGGTAACTGAAAAGTGTTTAAATTATTTTGTACATCTGTGGAATTAACCAATTAGTTAATTACAAAATAACGCAATGCACTCCTTACTCGTCGATGGAGTAAGTGCAGCGAACAATGGTTTGTGGTGGTAACTGCCAATGAACTCAATTTCTCTCATTAGCGGTTGATGGATTTTTGGATTAAATTTGTTGTGTTTTAATTACTAAATCCTGTCGAGTAAATGTAAGCTTTGTATTTCGGAAATTGAGTAATAATTAATAGAGTAAACCTTTTAACTTGTATGACCTTTTGTTCTTTTAAAATACGTTAATTTTCTTGATTAAAAATGTATTATTTATCTTTTTAAATAAGAAATGATTTGGAATGACTTGAAGAAAAAATTATAATATTTTTAGAATATTGTAGATTGTTGCAGTTGGAACTCAAAGTAAATTTATATATTTATTACCTTAAAATTATATAAAAATAAACTCTGTAAATAAAGCTTAAAATCTTATTTAGAAAACATTAAAACCACAGTTTCCCTTAGTGAATCACAAATTTTCTGGAAAAACTATTTCACAAATTTTGTTAAAGCTTAATTAGAGTAAGTTAATGGCCAAATAGCAAAAGCCTAATTAAACTGTCACATAATTTAGCTTAATTTGATTTGAAAAATATTAGAAATTAATCAAGATTACCAGACCCTAACGAATCAATGGAAAAGTTGGTGGGTTTATATATTTCCCTCAATGGCCCACTGAAGCTGTGACGTCAGGTAGAGCGTCTTGTCACGTTCACACGCCGTTTTCATGCTCTGGGCCATTGCACGACAATTCGTAATAAAGGCAACCGATACAGGAAGGCACTGAGAGAGATAAGGTTGAGATAAAACTCTAGGGAGACGCTGTTGACTTTGCACTTTTTTCAGGTGAGTCGGCGGCTGCTGCCGTTTTGGGGGAAATTGTGAAGAAAGTGTTGAAAACGAAATTGTAACTGGGAGCGCGTGTGTCTCCGCTGTTTTTACGCTGCCTCTGCCGCCCCGTGAGAGTAGACCAGCCAGCAACTCGGTGGCAGAGCAAACACGCCGAAGAAGCGCCGCCGCCGACTTGGCCAAGACTGGTCTTGGTCTTGGTCTTGGACTTGGACTTGGCCGAGACGAGGCGAGACAGCGAGGCGATCTTACCTGGTGGCCGAGGCCATTTCGGAGTGGCAGTCAACGGGCACATCTCAAGCGTTGCAGTCGCTTTCCATGCGGACTCCAATTTAAAGCCAAAAAGCGTTTTAGCCTCGTCTTCGTCCCGTGTATATATTTATTTTTTGGCCAACATCTGCGTGTTCGCCAATAGATTGGCGTGAAAGTGGTTCAGATCAATCCCAAATAACTCAGGATACGGCTTCAGTGACTGCAATTGTCAAGCACAGTAATCGAGGAGTCGCACAGCCTTCATTATGGTGAGTTTGATCGTTAAGTAGTAGGGTATCGTATCAGTTGCCGGTCAAGTTCAAGTAAAAACACACCCAGAAAAATAATTGCTAAAGAAAGGTACACTTCTTTTTTGGGAGTGACTTTTAGTATTTTATAAAAGCCTTAAATTTGATGAATATTTTCATTAGAAACAGACTAATCTAATCTAGGTTAAACGCCATTTAAAAAGGAAATAATGAGGTATTCAAAGGGATAATTAAGCTTTTCTCCACAAATAAATGATAATTTTATTAAATCTTCTATTAAAATTAATATTTTTTTATTTTTTTATTTTTAATTTATTTTCCATGTAAAACATTACATCTTTCTGTGCATTATTCATTGACATACTAGGCACGCTTCGGCCTGTCCTCAATCGCTTTTCCCTCAATCTGCTCTGAAAAGGAGCCAATGGCACACAAAAGATCTACAAAATACGTTGGCCAAAAAGCTAGTGTGACAAATGCCAACAATTCTTGGCACAAAAAGTCACTTGTTGTCTGTCTGTTTGTTTGGTGTTTAGTTTAAAGCCGCCGAACTTTCTTTTGAGGCGTGTTTTCATTCGGGCCAGTTTTTTCCTATTCAATTGCTGGCTTAAATCTGCGGGCTATTATTAACCTGGCTGGCAGTAGCTACACTTACTCACATTCCATGTCATGAACTGCGACATTATATTGACATTAGATAATGGTTGAAATAGTTAAACCACGTGCCAAGCTAATTGCATCATCGTTGTGTATGTTTTACTAACCATATTTACCAGTTTATACTTTTTTATGACAACCTCCGGGCCATAAACAAAGAAAGTCGTGCCTCAGATGCATAATTTATGCGAGATAAACCTTGGCAACATTGGTGATAAAAACCTAAAGCAACGCCTGTGCTACACACCCACATGGAAAGAAAGTCTGTTTGTAGATTTTATTGCTACTCTAATTAATATTTACCCAAAACAATAAATAGTTTATTAGCCAGCAGCCATAATAACAATAATGTGTAATAATGTTTATGGTATTTAGGTTTAATTTTGTTAATTTTTGTTTCCATTACCATTGTTAAATAATCCGCGATGTCCAGACAGAAACGATTCCACAATTGCCGCTTCAAATTAGTCAACAAATTTGTTAAATGAATAATTATTGCGAATTTTTTAGGGAGTGAATAAAAGTTCCTGGAATCTACCGCATCCATAATTGGCTTCACAGTTTATTTAACTTTTTTTTCGAGTCAAGTTCGAGGCGAAATCTGTGGCCCATCGCAAGTGCAAATATTTTCGGTTAATATTTACATAAAAGCGAGATAAAGTCGAATGAAATTTCACCCATAATGTTCGAGAAGTGGGCTGGAAAGTGAGTTTGTCTCTGACTCACATGTGATAACCCATAAAAACGATGATGAAACAGTCAGAAGATGTTAATTAAAAGGGCCTGAGATGAGCTCTCAAGCCAGTGAAACTAAGCTGAAAAACGGAGTTCGGTCTGTCAATCTTGGGGCTGGAAAATTATGCAAATCAATTAATACATATAAATCGGTATTTAACAATGCATTTCTTCGGTTTCGGTTGCATCACAGGGGGAAAGACTTTCTTCTTTGTTTTTCCAACAAAATGGAATTCAAATCAATTTTCTTTGGCCGTTTTAATTTGAATCAAGGCCATGCCAAAATAGATTTCCTTTTACAGTTGCAACCCAAAACGAATTGGGCACAAAAGCTTGTGGCTTTTGGCCTAGTATATAAAATAAAAAACAGCGAATCATTCATCACAAACAAAGAGGCCTCACAATGGGGCCTCCGAATCACATTTTATCAAATAATGCGAAGCGAACGCAAATTATGTCAAGAATTCTAGGCATCTGTCGTGTGTTCTGTCTGCCCTGCGAATTAATTAAAACATCTCCAGCGATTTGACGAATATTCTGAAGAAGAAACGAAGCCAACCGTTAGCTCCACAAAATTTGTTTACCATTTGTTTACCCCTTTTGTTGTGCTTAATTTCTGTGTGGATTAGTTCCATTCCCAGAGGCTATGGGGAAGAAGCCTAACTCCCTAATTGGACAATAAACAATTATATATATTTATGATTTTCGGGGAGTTCTTCTTGTGCTGGTGATTTGGAAATGGAAAGCCATGACTTTCGGTTTTTCTGAGCATTCTTAGTTGAGATATTTCAACCGCAGATAAGGGCTTGCTGGGTCATATTTAAATTTCACTTTATGGAAGTGAAGGTAGCTAAGTCTACGTTGTAAGTAGTAATTTTTATGAACGTTGCCTATTTGTGAGTGTAATAAATTTAAGGGGAATGCCAGAGACAAGATGAGTATATTAAATTTAATGGGAATGCTAAATACAAGCTAAGTTTAATGTTTGGAAAGTAGGTTTTTAGTTTTATTTAAAGTAAAGTTAATTTCTAGGGGAGGGGCTTTTAGTTTTAATTTAGTTAAATAAATAAAATAGATAATAAATTATTATTATTAATTTAACAAACCAAATTTGCTGTATTAATTAGTATTCAATCATGGTGAACCTTATTTCCAACTAAACTCTCAACTTAATTTCCATTAGACAGGAAGAATCAAACATTATATATTGTGGGATTAATTTTCTCATAATTTGTAACCTGCTTATAAATTCACTTTGTTTCCATCCGGCTACCGCTTTAAATATAAATCACAGTTTTATACAATACCCTAGCTTTTTGCAACTTTTTTGAATTTACATATAAATCGCTATCTGCGGCGGACTTGAAAACAAACTATGTTTTTGGATTACGCAAGTTTTGAGTTAAGTAAAAAATGGGAAATGCTTTCGCACCCGGCCGTCTTGGCCATAAAATGTTTTATGTCCCCAACGATGCCGTTGAAGTGGCTCAAAGTGGATTCTAAAATGCGTTTCATGGCGAGCCGGCAACAGGTTCGTTTCCTAAGTCTTTTGTTTGCGCAATTTCCGCACCTCGAACTGGAGGAGATGATGAAACGTTTGAACAATGAGAGAGACGACAGGGCACTTGGACACACACTGATATAATTTCTCTGTCTCTGGTTCCACTTTCAGTTTCTCACAAAGAGTTCAAGTGCGCGGCACTCGCTGCTGCTGCTTCTGCTGGCCCTCTGCTGCCTGTCCAGTGCCTTTGGTGCCAAGATAACCAAGAAGGTGGTGAAGGCGCCCTCGGAGAATGGGGAAAAATCAGAGGCGGAGTCGGATGCGGCTGCTGCTGATGCAGCACCGGCTGAGGAGGCAAACGATGAAGATGACGAGGAGGATGACGACGATGACGATGACGAGGAGGAGGAGGCGGCGGCTTCTGCAGACAAAGAGGCAGAAGCAACGACATCCACTGCGACTTCGGGCAACCACAAGAACCCCAATGCAGTCCAGGCCTCTACGGATCCCACAGATCTCAGTGTCTGGGGCATGGTGCGTACTCTCTGGGGCTGGCTACGCAGCGATCTGAGTGAAAGCCTTTTCGGCGGCGATGACGACAGCGACGACGGAAAGCCAGCGTCCGGCAGCTCAGCTGTGGGTGAGTCCCCCTCTCTCTAAAAAAAACAAAAGAGAACTAAAAAAACAAATATTGAACAAAAGTTAAAAACAAAACAAAGCCTTAAACTGGAGTACTGAAAAAAAAGAAACATAAATCAAATATCAAAACTTGCTTAAATATTGATTAAATATTATAATCATTAGCAAATGAACCCCAAATTTGTCTCCCAAAAGCACAAAATTCCCCAACCCTCCTTCATTCTGATTACAAAATATCCCCACAAAACATGACACAACATAATATTATTTAATAAAAAACAGTCTCCCTCACTTTAACACCTTTTTCGATTTCTGTTGTCACCGAATTAAGATCTCTATTTTTTGTCGAGTGTGTATGCACTGCAATTAGTGCCTCTGTTTGAAATCTGGCTCACTGCGTGTATCATTTAAGCTGATTGCATCTGCAGGGCCGCAATGTGATTAGCGGCTTTTCTAATCAAAGCCGATTTCCCAGGGCGCCCTACCTCTCTGCTTGGCTCACTTTCGTTTTCAATGAAACCTGAAGCCGAAGCCGCTAAATAAACAACAAGAAAAAAAGCAGCTAAAAGGTGTTAACAACAGGGCAGGCGATGGGTAAAAACTTGTGATATATGTATGTATATCCGTCGACGGATTGTAATTTCACTTTCCGCATCTTTTTCTGGAGCCACACTCAAATTATATATTAAATAAGACAACAAAACGCGGCTCACTCATCTCCCTCTAAACGATGAGAAAATATTTTTGCTTCATTTTTTTTGTGGCTCTGTTTTTTTTCGTTATTTGCGAATTGTTTTTTATTGGACTTTCGCATAGCTGAGCGTTCAGCTCTGTTTATTGATGAAATTATAGTAGTTAAGGCAGATAAACCCAGTGGAATTTAATTTGGGAAGTGACTTCTCTTGGATCTCAAGAATTAATGGGCGGTTTTTATTTTTATTGATTTTTGCTGAATGGTTTCTTTGGGAAAGCTTTGAGAGTTTTTACCACAGGTGACCTAAATAACTCTAAGACCTTAAATATTTATAGAAATTATTTTTATTTTCTAGTGAAACATTTCCCTTGTTTATGCAAATATTTATATTAAAATTTAAATTTATTTTAACCATATTTTGTACTTACAGAGGGTCGTACCTTTGGCAAGATCCGTCGCCTGCAGATGGCTCTGATTCCCATCATCTTCAAGTTTGGCGTGCTCTCTGCCATGGTTGCCTTTTTGGTGGCCATTGGCATGAAGTCGCTGTTCCTGCTCAAGGTTCTCGTTGTGATGAATGCCATCGCCATTCTGGGCAAGTTCATCACCCTGAAGTCTAGTCTCTTTGGGCAGTATGAGCACACGGCGCCGTCGTTCAACTATCCAGGCTGGAACCCGCATGCCAAGGAGTCCTGGGGCAGCACTGGAGTTGGCAGCGGACCCGGCGGACATCCGCCCAGCAAGGAGATCCACCTGCACATCCATGGCAATGCCCAGACCCAGGCTCAGCTGGCCGGTCAGGGGTACCAGTACGAGTCGCAGACCGGCGGTTGGGCCAGTCGGTCGGATCCCTATGGAGCCTACGCTCCCACGGGTCAGTACTCCACGGATGGTCAGCAGCCGGAGGCTGGAGTGGTCCGAGAGGGAGTGCCCAACACTACGGACCCCATGTCCCTGCTGCCAACGAAATACCGAGCGAGGACCTTCATCCGATGAGGATTAAGTTAGGAGAGCTGTTCCAAATGGGTTCCGCATGGAAGTCAACGACCACCGCTAGCACACACACACCTTTAGTCAGCGACTTTTTGAGGACGCAGCTTTACGTACACCTAAAACCCTAGAGTTACGAGCTTAGTTTTTAATTAAATTATTTGCCCCAAAGTAGCCTTAAATGATTGATAATTTGTAATAAATAGTATAATAATATAAATCTCGCCGATGTCTGTGTGTGTGTGGTTGTGCCACCGTTTGTTTGAGGTAGCCGAAACAATTACGGCTAAAGATCCAGAAGATCGTGATTGATGGCTGCTCGAGGCACGGGAGAAGAAAGTTTTGTGCACAGGGAAAAAATATGTGTTGTTTTTTTAGGGATATTTAAAGTTTGCAGCTTAAGTTATTAAAGGGGGAATAATTCTTTGGAATTGCTTATAGACCGAACATTATTTTAACAGCTTCAGAAAGAATAATGAGCCGCAAATACAAAAGATATGTCATTTTATTGCAGATCTTTTGCTAACTAAAGTATTAAGTCAATTTATAAAAATATTATAGGCAATCAAGAAAGTTATTAGAAATTTTTTTCCTATATTAAAATTTTAAATATTTGATTTTTTTTGTTTGCACATTCAAAAGCCCACACATTTTTCCTCTCTGTTTATGTTCGGTTGGCGATCATTGCGGCCGAGCTTTTCGGAGGTCTGTGATTAATTGGGCATTTGACGTGTCTGCCCGGAGATTGCTTTGGCCACATCTCGGGGCGTGTGCTGCGACTTTGCCTTTCTGCCAGTCTTCCATCTAATCATCGGATTTATCGCAAACATTGAAATGGAAGTCCAAGTCATGACTTGACATTGCAGATTTCATCGCCGTTGTTGGTAATTTTTTCGGTAGCTCAGCGGCTCAGGGGAGAAACACTTACAATTTTGTTCCATCTACAAAAAAAAAAAGAGTTTATTAGCCACTAACATGGGCTTGGCTTCATCATATTTCTACCTCGTTGAAGGCTCAAATATTTGACCAGAGTGAAAGATATTTGCCGATTAATATGGCCACCAATGGTTAGGGTTGAGTAATTGCTGGCATTTCTCCTTTGCCGTTTAGTTGATTGAGAGATTTGTTTTAGCTAAGTGGATTGTGTTGATTGATGGATTATGGAACCTGAGACTCCAGGTGGTGTTTCCTTACCTAGTAAACATGTTCAAATATTAACTGTGTCTCTATTTGACATAGTTATCTTGAGATTGTTAAAGATTAATAATAATAGTAAATAGGTGAAATAATGGGAGGAGATTAATAAAATGTACATGTTTTAAACTAATATTAGTAATATGAGGAATATGTTTAGCAAGGAATCCGTTCTCTTACTTAATTAGCTTTTTTTAAATAAATAAAATATACTCCTTAAGCCATTCAATAATTTTCCATTACTACGACCTTGACGAAAATAGACTCCTTTAAGTCTGGCATCCCTTCCCAGCACTCAGTCTGTGTATGTCATTTCATAATTTGGATTTAATTTATGCCTCTCTTAACCCGACCTGGCTGATAATACACTTATTTTAATTGGCCCACGCAGCATATGCGCACGCCCACAAAGAGATGTCCTAAGATACGGTACACACATCCTGTCCTAACGCAAAGTGACAACTAGTTTATGGGGGGAAATGAATCCCAGGCGTAGGCCCAATATCCAGGAAGTATAAAAGACAGCTTCATGGGCCCAAATAGCATCAGTTACCGGCATCAGTTCAAGCCACAGTTCAACCAGGACCTCAAGGAAGCCCATTAATACTATAACCATGTGCAGAATACTCTCCATCATCTCCATGCTCGCCGTGCTGTTCCTGGCCCAGGCCTCGGCTCAGTACTCCTACACCGCACATACCCTGTGCAGCGATAGACTCAACGATATGTTGATGATGGTGTGCGAGGAGTTCAATGGAAACACTCCACAAAAGCGCGGATTGAGTAAGACTCTTCTATTTGCCCAGCCTTCAGCAGAACTTAATTGAATTCCCTTATAGTTGCCGGCGACCTGGATCTCCTCGATCCCGTCCAGTACGTGGAAGCCACGGAGTCGCGTCCAATCTTCAGGGGACGCTTCCACGGCGGAGATGGTGCCCTCAACTCGCTGGCTCCCATTCGGCGGCTGACGCGGCAGGGAATCGTGGACAGGTGCTGCAAGAGGAGCTGCTCTATGGAAGTCCTTATGGAGTACTGCTCCATTCCCCGCATCTAAATTGCTTGACTCTGGATCTACTCCCCTTTTATGTTTGGCTGCCATTACCTGTGCATCCCAGGACTTGGTTGGAAAGCAACCATTTTCAGGGATAAATTATAACCTATAAAAGATATTGTTATTCGTAAGTTATTGTTTATGGATAATGTAAATATTATGAATATAACCTGCTTTTTGCAATAGAAAAATCTACTCTAAAAGTTTTATTTAATAAAGGAATATAGCCACATGAGCGATTGTTCATTCATCTTATTAATTGTGTTATAAAAAGGTCAACAAATAATCATATATTAAATGAATGCAGACTCCCTTATGTCTGGCATCCCTTACCAGGACTCACTCCGACTGAGTCACTCCCAAGTTGGTATTAATTAATGCCTCCTTAAGCTTAACCTGGCTGATTATACACTAAATTCAGTAAAATTTAATTGGCCGCCACAGCATATGCGCAGGCTCCACCTACGATTCGTCACACACACAATTTGCATAAGCTGCTGGCTTTGACGTCGAGCTAGAGAGACCTTAAGGAAAGGCAACTGCTTGATGCACACATCCTGCTGTAACGCGAAGTGACAGCCAGTCTAGGGTGGGTGGAATGTATCCCAGACCTAGACCCAGTTTCCGGGGAGTATAAAAGCCAGCTTCGTGGGGCCAAACTGCATTAGTTACCAGCAGTTCAGGCAACAGCTCAAACAGGATTTCAAGGAATTTTACAAAAACACAGAAACCATGTGCAGGATTCTCTCCATCATCGCGATGCTCGCCGTGCTGTGCCTGGGCTGTGCCTCGGCGCAGTATTCCTATGAGAAGCTAACGCTGTGCAGCGACAGACTCAACGATATACTGATGATGGTGTGCGAGGAATTCAATGGGAATACTCCACAAAAGCGAGGATTGAGTAAGATTCTCCGAAGACTGTTTACCCTGCCCAATCTTCACCAGAAACTTTTTGAATCCATTCCATATTACAGTTGCCAGCGACCAGGATCCCCTCGATCCCATTCAGTACGTGGAGGATACGGAAACGCATCCGCTCTTTAGGGGACGTTTCCATGGCGGAGAAGGTACCCTCAATTCCCTGGCACCCATTCGGCGGCTGACGCGGCAGGGAATTGTGGACAGGTGCTGCAAGAAGTCTTGTGATTATTCCGTAGTCCGGGAGTACTGCTCCATTGCCCGCATCTAATTCTCTGGCTCTCTGGCTCTCGTCCCCTTTGACCTTTGGCTGTCATTTCCTGTGCGTCCCTGAACTTGGGTGGAAAGCAACCATTTGCAAGGATATATTCTAGCGTTCAGAAGATATTGTTAGCTGTTCGTTGTTATCGCTTATGAAATGTGTGAATATAATTAAAAGTAATAAGCTTTGGGCATTAGCAAAACCCTATTTTAAAATATTTAGTTTTTTAATTTTATTTATTAATATTAATATTATTATTATAATTCGAGTTTAGAGCATTGGATATTTATCGTAAAGAAATTCTAGAACAAAACAGAGAACAAATATTTTATTGATAATAAATAATAAATATGTTAAATATTTATTTATGCATAAACAAACAACCTATGCTGTCGGCTAGAACTCTGATCTTATATTTTAAGGGATCGTCATCATGTTGTGTTGTATTCTTAAAAATATTTGATTAGTTTATTGGATTTGTTAATCTATTAACCTTGCCAGATTGCTTTGCTTTTTCCTCTGATTTGTTCATGTCTTTGCTAAACAAAAAATGCCCAAAAGAGTGTCGTTAAGTAGAGGAGGCTCCAAAAAGTAGGCAACACTTTTAACATTCTCTTAGTCAAGTTCGTGGCCTGAGTCTTTCGTTTTGTTGGCAGGCAATAACTGATACCACGATCAACAGGTGTAATATATTAATGAATATTAATATCTGCAAGGTCCTGTTAATTAGCCCCCATAGAAAGTGAAGACACAAGCTCTGGTCTGACAATTAAGCAACGTTAATGACAAATGCAACATATTAAAGCTGAACAAGATCGGCGTGGTGCTTGATACATATTTATCTGAGGCAATTAAAGCCGCTTAGACAGGCGGGCGAGCATGTAATGAGGCTCAGAGACACTTGAAGAAATGTTTTAAGCTTAAAATAAAAATGAAATTAGTGCATAAGCCAACAAAAGTCTAATTTCCATTGCAGAAGACTAAATAAAGATAAACAGATCTTTTCCAAGCTTTGATGTTTTCCAAGACTTCTTTTAATTATTTTTCCGAGTGTATTTAGCTGCTTGACCAAAGCTGGCTTGACTGGCATTATGGAATCTTGCTCGCTGACTAATTTATAGGAGGACATTGGTCGTGGATCTGGTCCTGGACTTGGTTGTGGGCCCGATCTGGCTATGCCAGCCATTAGCCATTAGACACTAGCCATTAGCCAGCCGTCATAAGTGTGGGCAGGTGACGTTTCGCCTTTGAGTGACGACTAGTGAGCCAAGTTGAGACCACAGCCATGTGATGTCTTCTTTGTCGGCGACCGTCGACGGCGTCATTCGAGAGCGCCTCAATTAATTAGTGGCCGTGCCAAAAACAAAATGGCGCTGCATATAGCCAATAGTTGATAAGGCCAAAGTCAAAGCTAAAAGCGAAACATAATAGATGGACGAGTTGGAGGTAGAAATAAATGAAAATACGCGATGCTCGGCGAATTTCTCTGGTCTGCTGCGGCTTTCTAACAACGCACAGCAAGCCGGCTCGCCGGCTCTTCGACTGTGATTATTGAAATACTCCAAAGGTTTTTTCGCTGACCATTTCATTTGGCCAGTTCCAGTGGCGGCGACAAATCATGAGCATCGACAGATGCACCAGCATCTTTGTCCCCGCTATATACGAGTCCAAGTCCAACTAAAATGTGGATAATTGCGTCTAACTGACGGCACAAGAGGCTCTGGGCTCGCTACCAGCTGGGGGAGAGTTCACGAAAAGAAAATACTATTTGTAATATTAAATATAAGAAAAAAATTAAGTGATAATAAAGTAGGTAATAGCTTCTTGTATATTTGTATAATTCAATTTCCTCCAACACCATTCGTATCTTTTTTAAATGTAATAACTTATTCTCAATAAAAGAAAATCCCCTGATTTTCCCTACGTACTCCCTTCCCAAATATCTACGATTTTGGTTTAGAACAAGTTTAAAAACTATAACACAAACCTTTAAAAGCTTTTAATAGCCAAGTTCTTCTCTCCCAGTGTACTCCCCTACAGCCAGAGTTGGGGGCTTTATGCTGGAGACGTGCTGTCAGCGGATCTGGCTGCTCTCACTCTCTTTCTAACATGATAATTGGACATGGCCTGGGAACGGGTATCACCAGTGGGATGGCACAAATGTCAGCTTCCTTACCTTACCTTACTAACTTGCCGGTTACCGGCTACCTTGGCGACATCTTTGGCGGCCCTATGTCTCCTTAATTGCATGTCGCCTGTCGCCAGTCGCCTGTCTCCCCGTCGTGCTGAAAGTGAAATTGATATATGATATATAAAATATATATATATACAATAAATAAGCGAACGTTCGTCACGAATTCTTCGCTAATTCGCCGCTCACATCGGATAATTTCGTAATGTCTGCAGCTAATCAAAATTCGAGCAATGCGTCGGGTGCGTTGACCAAATTGGTTTTCGGTCACACCTTCATTTCATTCCAAACTCCGATCTGACAACATCAATATGAGTGTGTGCAAACTTTCTTTTTAGCGGAACATACAAGTACGTGAACATAAACCAATATTTAATGAGCCGCCCTCTGATAGCACTAGTTATAAGATTTTTAGTCATGAAAAATTACTATGTTTTATTTATGAAGAGAAAAATTAAGTTTAAAATATAATAAGAATTCTAGTAATTCTTAAGACATAGAAACTTATAAAAAAAATGGGACTTAATTTATTTTGTTTCAATTTTATTTACTGCTTGGTTGAATTTTTGATGCCATAAATTCTAGCATTCTTGGTATAATAAGTTCAGATTTTAAAAACTTTAAATTGCCCTTAAAATAATACATAAATTTTTCCTGTAAACTAGTGTATACAATCATGTTAGGCATTTATTTATATAGTTTTTTTTTGAGTAGGCCCAGCCCTTAGGCATAAATAGCAGCCACTCGCGAAATGTCAAAGTCAATCTGCGGCTGCAACCTCAGCAAACAACTAGAAAACTTTCATTTTCATCACTTGGACAAGTGGGTCTTCAGCCAGAATTTATCAATGATGCAACTGTATTGCCACCTGCCCAAAATGTTAATTTGATAAACAAATATTTTATGCAATAGTTCGAGGGAGGTGCTAATGAAGTTGTGAAAGATGAAAGGGAAAGGTAAGAGCGAACTGAAGATAAATTCAAGAGATTTTCCTATGCCAAGCCATGTGGGTGGAAAAATAACTCTTCACTAGTACATTTTTCACTGAAACATCCACCTCTTTGACCCAATGCACAGGATTTGCATCTGGCCATAGTGGCACTTCGCTGCAGGATTAGCATCTCACGAACGACTTTCCACTGATTTTCAGGAGTTCATGTGGCGAATGTGAACAGAGGAGTTCAAGTTGTAGACTTTGCTTCATGGCATTCATTTGGGGAATTGATGCAGATTATTCAGTTATCTTATATATTGAAAACAAAGCAGGGTATTACAATTTTAGTCATAAGCTTGCAATGCTTTAAGGAGTCATTTCCGATCTTAAAAAGTATATATATTGTTGATTAACATTAACAGGCAAATACTTTTCATGTTTCACTCGGTTTTTTTTTTTTTTTTTGAATATTAATATTTCTTTAAAAAGTAGTTTTGTTTACTAAAATACTAATTCTTATGTCTTATGCTCTTTCAGATCATGATCGGAAACTTAATTAAACAAAAAAATAACCAGTTTTTTTTAATAGAAATACTTTTACTGTTCTTAATGACGGATAAGCTGTGTATACTCAGGGATCTGGGGAATACCATTAATTAAATACATTTCTTCTGTTGATAAAATGTAAGCTGATCATACGGCCATCTTCTTAGTGAAGATTAGCTCACCATTTAATAGGATTTAAGTAGGCTAATCGGAGGATTTAAATCATAATAAAACTAAATAATATAAAAGGCAAAACAAAGAAAGGCCGAAATAAATATGTTTTCTTTGTGTGATGGCAACCTTTTGTCTGACACAAAATACCTGTAAATTCGCATTGGCCAACAGGCCATGTCATCCCTCCCTCGAAGGTTAAAGCCAAAGTTCAATGGTTTACATATAAACCGAATGCTCGGGGGAATTCTTGTGTGACACTCGCAATGCGCATAGCGGACAGCTTAATTGATCCGTTTGTTCAGTGCATGCCACCACACACATTTGCTAAAATCCAAGCCCAGACCCAGACCCGGGCCCAGCTAAAGCCAAAGTCAACAGCAGTCGGGCTCTGCTCACCGGTGGCCGCTCTTTTGGCCAACTTTCCAAAGAGCCAACTTTCACAACGCGCTCTCTTAAGTCGCCGTCGAGCGGTTGGTATAAAGCTTCTTACGTATGCGCGTCATGGCTTAATCTTACCTTGAACTTGGTCGTGAGCAGATCGTGGAGCAGCTGAGTGTGTGGATCCCCCAGAGAACCAGTGGTGGTGCATCGGGCCTCGATCGATTCGGGTTCTTCTGTCGAATTCAAATTCAAATTCAAAACTCAAACCGAACAGAAAGAAAAAATGGAACAAAGCGCCGTTGTTCTTGTGCGTGCCGATAAGTGTACATAAATCAGTGTTTTGGTTGAGCTCAAGACTCTAGACTTCTAGTTTCGTCTAACGGTGCCAGTGTTGACCAAAAATTATATATATTATTATATATATACATATCTATAAGAAAGCCAAGGAATCCAAGCATCATGGACTTGGACTGGTGGCAGCCTTCCATCATTGTGGGCCTGATCTGTCTGCTCCTGCCATCGCAGATATCTCTGGCGAGTGCCTGGAGTCTGCCAGCCCGCGATTCAGCCGTCTCCGCACCTGTTGGCCGGCGATTAAATGGTAAGAGTCTTGGCCACAAAATAGTGTTGGCCATAATCGTATTTTATTCGGTCAGATATATGGCTTTTTTGTGGGAATTGCAACAGCAAATCGGGTTTGGATTTGGTTTAAATTAACAACTTTTAAGCTCTGATATTTTAAAATAAAAATCAGGAGCCAGTGTATGATTTTTTCTATCGCTTCAACATATTTTTTATACCATCTCTCAGCTTTGTTCACTACCTAACTCCCAAATAAAATAAATCTTTGTCTCTGAGCTCCGCCTTCCAAAACCCCTTTCGGCCTCTGTATTTTTATTTAATTTTATTTTTATTATTTTTTTTTTCTGGGTAATGTAACGAGCTTGGCCCAGACAAAGAAAAGGCCCAAGAAAAAAACAGTCAGCAGCAGCAAAACATAAACAAAAGCTCTGAGTAAAATACTTTTATTGCAGTGAAATTTCAGTTCATTAAGCTAAATGTGAGAGTGGCAATTTCTGTGTTCGGCAATTATATAATCGGCCGCCAAACGAAAGTCGCCACAACTGTCACTGTCACTGATTATGGCCACTGCCACTGCCACTGGCATCGCAAAGAATCGGCCAAGATTTATGAGCCTCTCGAGTGGCCACAGATCCGTCAGAGCTGTCACAGCTGCCACGGCCTGTCAGGCATTCGTCTTTCACATTGCAGCAAAAGTAATGAGAATATATATATCTAACAAAGCTGCCATCTAATATTTAACGATGAGTTTTACTTCCAAAATTATGTTAGTTATTTGTTTTAAATACAAAAATTTCATTGGAAGGGATAAGAAAGTATTATATGATTACATGCTTTGCTAATTTCATATAGATATGGTCACAAACTATTTTTCTATAAATATCTAAATATTTGTTGGCCACTTTTACTGCTTAAATTATTTTATTTCTTACTTAAGCAATACGAGAATTTTGTAGCATTGATGTTTGCCGATTTAATTAGTTTATACAAACACTCATTAGTTGGTTCGCGTGCAGCACCTCTCCTTCTACCAAAATAAGCCAAGCTGATCGAGAATTAATAATTACATATAGTAGAGTGCAGCAATAAATGTAAATTAGTTTTACAAATGGTTTATACAAAGTATAATGCATTTTAATTGCTATTTTTTCTTCATAAAGAAAAAGATTTTTAATGGAAAATAAATCAAAGTAAATTAATCATAAACCCAAAAACAGTTTATAAGATATAACAAAGTATATAAAGGGTAGTTGATTTTTCTTTCGGTGCATTGATTAAACGACTTCCATCGGCAATGCAGCATAACGAAGTGAGCTTAATCTCATTTTGGTTCTGTTACGTTATGGAGCGTACGACACTTTTTTCTTGGCCGCTGCTGTGGTTTTATTTTGCCTTCCTCTTTTTTGGCTTAAACCTGGCAGACACATGGCGAACAATTAGCAAACGCCAAGACAAGGCAAGACCACAACAAGTGCAGAAGGCAAGAAAGAAATACACCTCGTTATCGTTTAGGGCACTTGGCGTCTCGATCTGCTTCTGAGCATGTAATATGGGTCATAACCAACTAAACCAGAAACAGAGACCCCAACTAAGCCAAGAAGTTGCGTATGATACGATATACTATATACTTAATACTGTTTACCGTGTGGAGACCCCCCTAAGAATGTCGAGTCATTAAAGAACGGGAAGGGCAGCGAAACATGAATTAACGTTTTGTTTGCTGATTAAACGACTATCAAATACACTCAAATGCACTCGAATATATGTTAATTTCATGAGGCAAGTCATGTGAGGGGGGTTAAGTGGAGCGTCGATGGGGTTAAGCAGTGGTAAGAGCTAGGGTTAATATCTGCCATCGTGATCTGAGTTACGTTCATTGTGGCTCTGTTTTTGCAAGATCACTTGGATGACAGCCAGTATTTTGTTTAGTTGGAAGTTAATATTCTTATAAAGGAAAGTAGAAGTAAAAATAATTAAGGAATTTATGAAAACTTTAAGTATTAAATGGAAGTAGATTTAGAACTGCTTTTATCATTTTTCGTAGTAAGTTTCCTAAAAAGAAAATAGTCCTATATATAAGTATGAGTTTACAAATATTTACAAATATTTCAAGAATTTTATAAATATTTTTTTTAAATATATAATTTATAGTTAAGCAAGTATACTTTTAAATTAATTAATTAGATTAATACAGAGTTCATTTTTGACAAAAACTCGACTCTTAGAGTACTAGCAATTGAAATTTGATAATTTAAAATACCTAGATAAACACCAAAACAATTTTATAGAATTTTATTAAGTAAAAGACATTCACTGATCTTCAGTGGCATTTAAATACTATTCAACGCCTTTTTCGAGTTAAGTAAAATAATGAAAACCAAGTACACAATCAATTTCTTTCATTTGAACTTTAACTTAACCCCCCATTCAAGTGTTTTTAATTAATAGCTTTAAACAAACCCCTCGACATATTCAATAAACTCTCTCCCTGAAGAGCAACACCTGTTTGGAGAAAAGAAACAATAACAGCGACAAGACAAACACCCAAGAATGGGTAAACACCCGTCCGGACAAGTTGATGTCTTGGTTGTGATACTGTCGGATTCACTTGGTGACTACACCAACTTTAGTTAAGCCAAAAAGGGAGACCCGAGGGGGATGGGGGGCGAATGTAAATATACAAATATATGTACCCCGTTCGGGGAGTTGCTACAAATTGCGCCGACACCAAAAAAGCGAGAAGAAAAACTCGAAAAACGCTCGTAATTGGGTTATAACCGTCATATTTGTATGTGAGAGTGTCCGAGGCGAGTCGCTACTTACTATTTAAATATTTGGAGCTCGCCCGGCCCGTCCCGGCTCTGCCCCAAACTGGACAACTGGCTCCGAGTCTCTGAGGCAAACAATGCCATTGGCAAATCCCAGCTTCGATGTCCCACGTCCACGTTCCAAAACGGAGCAGCATTGGTGACATTTTTGGACGAAGCGCAAAAATGAAAAGTGCTGCCACTGCTGCTGCTTCACTGGAATGAAATCTAATTTCATTTTTTAATTGCCGCTCCGGCATCTCACCCAGTTTGGTCAGCATCCATGAAAAGATGCCCAAACTGGAGCCGCATGAAGCTGTAAGCGTGTCTCCTCCATCTGTCAACGTCGTGTTCGATTTCTGCGTAGGCATTGAAAATCTCGGATTACAATTTCAGTTGCAGTGGCCAGTGGCCACACAGCAAGAAATTCCAAATATTTTCATGATTGCTTGTCCAGCGGATGCTTGTCGGCGAGCAGAAAAGCTGAAACAATATCAAACCTGATCTTGAAAAGTGAACAACTGTACACTACTAGTAAAAGTGATGGAAAATGGATCAGGTTCTCTTAAAAACTAATTGTGAAAAGAGATTTAAATTTTCCTGAAAAAAATATATATTTTAGTCGAGTTTAAAACGAAAGATAAAGGAGAATAAAATCTTATTAGAAACCCTTTTTAAATTATGTTAATTATGAAGAATATATTGAGCTTTCATTGTCTGAAGAATAATTTGGAATAAACACTTCTTCTTAAGAGATAAATTTCTAAATAACACTAGAAAAAGTTTAGGAAATAATAACCATTACGTATATATTCTGTAAAGCTGTAAAGCTAGAGTAAAATTATTAAAAACTGAAACAAAGAATCGGCGTAGCAGAACTTTTCTTTTTATAAAAAAAAAAAAAAAACGGTGAATTAAAAAAAATAAATAAATTATATAAACGTTTCTATATATTTTCCCCTGATTTCCTGTATCCATAAATTTTCCTCGCGTGCAGCGAACTAAATATTTGCGTAGCCAAAAGCCGCGAGAGCTCTAATCAATAAACAACATGTGCGCGGGGTTGTTGCTCAAGTTGTAGCTGCCGGCCAAGTCTTGTTTTGGGTCTTGAGTTTGCATTTAACTCTGGGCTTTTGCGGTTGACTTCGACTGCGACTTCGACTACGGCGGTGTCTTCAATTCAAATTCTGCGCCAGATCGAAAACCAGTGAAAGTTTTATTAAATTTCAAGCTCAGCGGCACTGAACTGAAGCCCACAACAGCTCAGCTCACATGTCTCTCTCTCGCCTGCTGCTGCTGCCTTTGGCTTGCTAACGGTGAAGTTAAGAGCTAAAGAGTGCCACATTGTTCCCGCCGATTTCTATAATGGCCATAAAATTCTTTTGTAATGAACTCGGAAATATTTTAAACGGCGAAACCACTAGATCATTGTATTTAATTCGGAGGCCCTAAGAGGTCTGTCTGGGACTTGAATGCCGATTAAAGTGCTCTCGTTAATCTGGAATCAATTTGATGAGTTTATTGAGAAGTTTTCTCAAGACATCTGGTTAATTTTACTTAAAAGTTTGACTATAGAAGTAATTTTTAAGGGTGGTAAATATTTAAGGAGATTTAAAAGCTTATTAGTCATAGAAAAAAGTCATAAAAGAATAAAGTCATAAAGAATTAAATCTTCTCGAATGATAACTGTATAGAGTAATATTTTGGGACTTTTCGTCTTAGCAATATTTATATAAATATAATCATCCTAAACTCGAGCCAATTTTCCGATCCAAATATTACCTTTCAGACCAAGCGTTCGATGATAGATTTCCCTTTAATTTATCCCACCTTATAATCATTCAATTCACTTTCAAATACCGCACACGAGCATGCAAAATTTTTAGTTTACAACTTAATCTTGGCCCAGGCAAAATATCGCAGAATTCGTAGTGATTATGCTAATATTTTACGAGCTACTGTTATGGCCAAGATCGCAGCCGCGGGCCAAGACAAATGAGCCAGCCGATGGTCGGAGCAGTTAGCCTACTTGCCCAGCCGTCCAGCAGAATTTACAGTTGCCTCTTAAATATATAAATATATATATATACCTTAATTTATATGTATATAGATAAGGCCCAGCAGTATATTGCAGGCAAATGCGTCACCCGTCATTGAGCATTGCCAGCGAATGGCCATAACTATAGAGTAAGTAAGCCACGCATAAACTTCAATTGCAGTGAAAGTTCATTTGCCATTGGGAATCGGTCTTGGCGGGACTGGGATTCGGTCTTGGTCAGTGGCATTGGCATTAGCATTGCTATTGTCATTACCATACGCCCGCCCTGCCAGCTAAAATCGAGAAGAAAAGTGAAAAGGCCAAGTGCCGAATGCAACTTTGCCAGCTTTTTGGCCAGAATGGCGAGACTAATGCCTGGCTACTTGGCTAACAGCAGCAGCAGCGCCTAAGCAGCTGCAGATAATGTGCCACATTTGTCGGCCAAACAAGACACCCAGCGGATATCGAAGATGCTCGCCACAGGAGGGCACTGAAAGAAATAATCAAATTTCTAGAAACTACTTAAATTAGATATTGAAATTGTTTGCTTAAAATGTATTAAACTTTTTCGATTAAGCTATGTAAAATAACTTATAAAGCTGTTGAATTTATAATCCCTACATTATTTGCAAGTAGATTGGAAAAAATGAATTTTAAAAATGGTTCTTAACATTTTCTTATAATTCTAAAATTAAGAAAAAAAGGGAAAATATTAAAGTACTTTAAAATAAAGGAAGTTTCCTTACATAAAACCTTTGCATCTAAAGATTTTAAGTTTTAATTAGTAAGCAAGTCCTAAAAGGCTCAACAGTAAATACAAAAATCCTAGAAAATCCCAAAAATTATCCCAAAAAAACATCAATTTCTTCAAGTGCATCACGACTTCTTTGGCTTTCTTTGAACTCCCCTAGACTCTCGATGCGATTTCCCTCCTAGGCACTCCTTGGCTCCCTTACTAAGGCATTCTTGGCACAGGTTTAAGCTTCACTTTTAGCCAGCTTTTTCTGTTGTTTTTTGGCGGCGTGGGCCGAATTTAGCAGGATGTTATCTGTTGGATGTCACCAACACGGAGAGTTTTGCGGGTAAACAATTTTTCACAGGCTGCCACCGCGGGTCGCATCCCCATGGATGGCTTTCACCCAGCATTGAATTTGGGAAAAATATTGACGATGCCTTGGGTCAAAGTACGCGCTGCTGCCATTGAAAGCGAAATGAGCCAAATAAATTGTGACAACGACGGGGAGACAGGCCAAACAAACAAACGACATGGAAAACCTACACGAAGCGACATTACATTTTCACTTATCACGACTCTCTCAATGGCATTCATGAGACCAAAACAATTAAATCAACAAAAAGACTCAAATAATGAATCTAAGTAGGGGAAATAATAGCTCAATTTGTACACTTTTCGAAGAATAATGAAATATGTAAATTAGGGTGTATTATCTAAAGGAAAACTAATAAATTAGATACTGACTAAGTGTGATGAACCCCTAATAACAACAAATTTTAGCAATTTATGTTCCTTTTCTTTTCCTAGCTCTAGCCTTAGGCAAATCTAACAAGTTTAAGTACAGAAAATTAGATCTTAAATTGGAAAGGAGAAACCTATCATATAAAGTACCCTCCAGTCATAATTGTACCTTAAAAATAACTATTTTCTTTTTAGTTTTCTACTCTTCCCTGAACTTTCATTAAGAAATTGAATTATTCCCCATTAAATGGGCTCGCTTATTAAGAGGCAAGTGACTTGGACGACAAGCGGCAATAATTTTAATTGCTGGCAATCAATCGCTGAGCATTTTCACTGCATCGCTGATTGATGGCCAATCGATAAATGCTAACTAAAGCGTGGCATGCGCCGTCAACAAGTGAAGTTGTAGTTGAAGGGGAAGTTATATACGAAATAAAAAAATAAAAAACCGGAGGATCCATGGATAAAACACATTTGCACGCACCGCACATCTGTGTAGCAGCGCTGCCTTGTTAGCGCCTTTGAGTTGCAGCAAAAACCACACAAGGTGTTGATATGAGATTTCCCAGTCCGTCGTCACACATACTTTCACTCAATTATTTGCTGTGGCTGGACCATGACCATCTAAGCCACGTTAGCCAAATTAGACCACAAATACAAATCCCCAATGGCTGCAAGAAAGTCAGTCAAAGTCAAAGTTGTCGTTAGGTTGTCATTGGGCTAGCCAGTCAGTTTGCCCAATTCGTTGGCAGTTTTCCATCAAATATTTGGCCAGCTTGGTCCCATATTTTCGCTCTTCTTAATTTTTTTTTCTATCTTTATTGCAGAAGTCTCGCCATATGTGGATCTGGCCTTGTGCCCAATCCGAGCGGAGCCCTGGACCTGTGCCCGCCAGCAGTCAGCCAGGATACTGGACGCCTGGGATGGAGAGCTTCATGTCCAATGGCAGAAGTTAAAGGGTGAGTTTTGAAAATTAAACTTTAAAAATATTTTGAAGTTTAGAAAATTAAGATTACATTACTTAAGCAAATTAAGTCAATTAACAATTATTTAGTTTGATATAAATATTTAAACAAAAGCTTGTATTTGCCTTGATATTGCTAAAAACAATTTTGAATAAAAGATAACAAAGGAAATATAAATATATATTAAATATAATTAAAATATTAAATTAAGTGCTTATATTAAATGAATGGTAAAAACTCTTTTAAAACAAAATTTAAAGAGGTTAATTAGGAATTGTTTCCAAACTTAATGCATTGTTTTAACAAGTAAACATAAAGCACTACCCCTGAATTCCATTTTCTAAAAAGGAGAAAGAAAAACCCATAAAAATTAAACTATTACCCGTCACCTAAAAATTTCCTAAGCAACCTATAAATTAATATTTAGCTCGCGAATAATTGTTTACTTTTCTCCAATAAATATTCTGCCTCAAAAGTTCATTAAACCAAACACAACCTTGAATTGTTAGTGTCAGTCAAGTGCCTAATTAGAGACTAGGTGCGAAACCTTTTCAATGACAAAGATTTTCCCACAAAAACAACAAAAAACTTGCAGAAAAGAAAATCTGGCATTTTCACCAAAGCTACAAACTTACAATTAAAGTTCAAAGCGTTACTCGTGGGTGAGAACTTCAGGAGAAACTAAAAACAAACCCGCAAGGCTGATCACATAATGCGATAATCGATGAGTTAAGGGGAGTTGGCTTGGGCTTCATCTCCATGGAAAAGCAATTAAAATTGAAAACATTTTCTTCTCTCCTTACCATGTCCCCTCATTTTCTTTTCTCTTATTTTTTTTGGGACAGTCGAGGCCGATCGGCAGATGAATGCGACGATCGAGCGGCGGGGTTATAGCACCTCAGAGCTGCCCGTGAAAGAGAAGCCATCGACGATACTGAAGAAAATCGAAATCGGCACGAATTACATGAAGAAATATCTGGCCGAGTCCATGGATGGGTGAGTGCAAGTGCTAAAAACAAGTTGAATCCACAAAATTTTCGCCAATTCGCATTTTCATTTCTCTGTTTTCTTCCTGTTTTTCCGCCTCCCAACCGGCTCTCAACCAACAGCTTCCTCGGCCGCGAATACGAGTATTTGCAGACCCCGAAAGCGGCTGAAGATGATAGTGAAAACGACGACGGCGACGATGATGATGAAACGGATGCTGCTGACGATACCGATACCAGTAATGCCGCCGAGGAGACCGCCGACGAGGAGGAAGATGCTGCCAAGGATGAGGAGGAGGATGACGATGACGATGACGAGGACGAGAATGAGGATGTCTCGGACAGCACAGCGGAGCAGGATGCCCAGGATACGGAGCCCGAGGCGGATAACGATGACGAGGATGTGGATGAGGCAGCATCGGAGCCGGAGAAGGAAGCGGAAAAGGAAACGGTGCCCAGTATTTTCAGCGGTCAGCCAGCGACGACGGCGGCAGCGGCGCAGGACGATGGAAAAAGCCCAGTCTTCAGCGAGGGCAACACTTCCTCAGGTTTTAAGATTGTTTTTAATTTTTTTAATTCAATTAACTTAAACAATTTATTATTTTCAGGTGTGGAATTCATTGAACTCCAAGATGGCGATGAAACGGCGGCTGGTGCCCTTAAAAAACCCGGCGGCGGTGGCGGAAAACGCAAGAAAAACAAGAAGAAGAAGGGTGGCAAGCGAAAGAAGAACAAGAAGGGTCAGGGCCAGGACACTCAACCTGCCACGCTGGTGGTGGTCCAGGCAGCTCCCGAGCATCACGAGGTGGACCATGGCCATGGCAGCGATTCTGCGATATTTAGCCATGGGAGCAGTCATGGTTCCAGCGATGACGACGACGAGACCGTAGCCGTGAAGCCCATGAAGAAGCGGAAGCAGAAGCGCCGCATGAAGGGCAAGCGGAAGCGGAAGGGTCAGCACGGCGGATCCAATTCTGTGGTGGAGCATGAGCAGAGCGATTTGAGCCTAGGACTGGGCCTCCTGGACGAGCTGGTCGATGCGGACGACTATGCCGGCGGCGGCGGCAAGCAGAAGCACAGGAATCCACTAAATTATGGTAGAAGTAACGGAGGTGTGTGTTGTTTGCTGCGTGTGGTTTTACATGACTTTTGCGCACCATTTTTCCTAGCACCAATTTAGAGTGCCTTCTATGTTTAATTTTTTACGATTTTTAATCTACTTATATTTATATTGGATTTTTTCGGGATTAAATAGGAGATGTTTGATTAATTTAAGGTCATAAAATAGGTCTGTAAATGGTTAACAATTAAATAATTTTTTTTTACATAATTTTAAACCATTTTTGAAACAAGTTTTGTAGTTCTTTATAAAAATATTGGCTAAAAATTATTTAAACTTATTTAAAAAATTTTAATTATTTTTTTTCTAAACACAATTTTTAGTATTAACTTAAGTCTATAGCATGACTTTTGCGTTAAGATGAAGTAGTAATCAGCGATACAAAAATGTTTTTTTTTAATAATTTTATTAGGTTCAGTTATAAAACATTTTTTTACTAATTTCATGTTTTTTAAGTTTAAGTAATTACAAAAAATGTTTAATTTTTAAATTTTTTTTAAAAGAAATCGTATTTTAGTGGCGCCATCTGCATAGTCAAGCTATGAGTAGATGGCGCTTTGCAAAGTGAACTGCTTTACGGCAAGGCAAGCAGTTGCCTCTTCTAAAAAACGTTAGATTTCAAATTAAATTTAAAAAATTTTAATTTTTCTTCAATACTTTATTTTAATTTTAAAATAATTTTTAAAATATTTCGAAATGTATATAAACTAAGTAAAGTTCAGTTAAGTTAAAGTAAGTTACATTTTGTAAGTGGGTTTTCCTTAAGTTTTTTGGTTTAATTTGTTAATATTGCTTGCTTTTGGAATGCTTTTTAATCGTTATCGTTATTGTTAACGCACCTAACGCGCACAGCAGTTCATACTAACAAACACCACCCTCCCAAGCGAACAAATTATTATATTATTTGCGTTACTCGTTCGACTCTAGACAAGTAAGTGTAAGGAAACCCAGAACAAAGCGATACTAACCCGCTCTCCGATTATCTTCCTCATAAAAATAAATCAACTATAGTGACTCGCGGCAAGAAGAAGAAGAAGAAGAAGGCCATCGCTAAATTTGTGCTAATTGGCAGCTTCCTGAAGGCCAAAATTGAGCTGCTGCTGAAGATCCTCGGAGCCCATCTGCAGGTCAAGTTCTTTGCCATCGCCCTAATCGGCCTGTTGATCAATATAGCCCGATTCTGGATCGACGTTAAGCGCGGCAGTCCGCCGTCCAAGGTGAGTGTGGAGTCGTAATCCGAGTTCGAGATGGGATCTGTTGTGAGTTCTTAACCCGGGACCGAGTTCTTAACGCGACACACACGAAGGTTAACAGACCAGCGATGTTTCCTAACGGATTTTCTGCACTCTTTCAGCTGTGAAAAGAAATGTCCTTACACTAGTCATAAGTCGAACACACACTTCAGGTTTTGTTGGCCAAGGTTTGTCTCTGCCCAAGGCACTGGGCAGATCATATAAATATTTCCAACAGCTTTCCTTGTCTCTACCCCTGCTCTCTATCACTCTCTATGCTCTACCACACAAGATGTACATAGTTAAAGTTTGTAAAAAGCGTTAACTTCCAAAGAACATTAAAAACACCCGAGGCGCTCTAACACCTCTAACTGTTCCGGATCTTCTCCAAGCTTCAAACTTCCAAACTTCAAACCACCAGAGTTCCGTTCCACAAACCACCTAACTTACCAAAAATGTGCCGTATGCTAACAAATTCAGACCTTTTTGGTTTCAGATATGGTAAAATTTTTGGACAGCTCTCACAAACGTTTTCGGAACGTACAACTCTAATAAGAAAAACATACGAATAAAAAAAGCAACCCAATGTGTTCACTAATAACAACCAAGTACACTTTAAGACCCAAAAAATAAGAACAATTCTGACCGTAGTGTTCGTTTCAAAGACTTTTCCTAACACTGTGTAAGTACGAGTTATAAAAGCCATAACTCTAAAATTGCCAATTGAAAGAGTCCGGCCAGACAGACAGATGATACAAGACACAAAATAACACTGGACAAAGGTGATTTTCGGTACAGGAAAAAACCTAAAAAATTATGGTAATTTTAATTATTCCCAGACTTAGTTTACAATTAAATCTTTAGAGTTTTATTTTACATTCTGATATAAAATTTTTTAAATGTTTTACCAATAACTTTACTTTTTAAATGTCAAAAAATCTTTTGAGTCATTGTCTTAAAAAGTTATTTAAGCTTTCTAAAGATAATGTTTATATATATTTAATATTTAAAACAATTTTTTAGAACCTTGAAATTTAATAACTATTTTTGTAGAATATTTAATGTAAAAGCTTTAACAAGAATACCAACTTAACTTAGTTAAAACTGGAATAATTATTATTACTATAGACCTGCACCAAAGACTCCCTTTGTTGGCCTGTGTAATAATACTCATTTATACAGATTTACAAGATATATACAGCAAAAAAAAAAAACAGAAAACCACTCACACTCCTGGGCCTCTTTGGTACTTCCTCTGGTGTTTCTCACTTCACGGCACACGTCTTGCATATTTTCTAACTAGGTTGTATACGTTGAACATGCCCACCATCAGCACCACTACGAGGATCACGGCGACGACTGGAGCGAGCAGGGCAGCTATTGGAAGCGATCCCTGCAGACGGATCCATCCATTGAGGACACCGACTCCTCCACGGACAGCTACCAGCTGCGGCAGGCTCAGCAGCAGCAGCCCGGCATCCAGGATCCCCACTATCTGGCCTATCGCAACCAGTACCAGTGGCAGTAGATCCTTAATCCAAATTTCCCCCAAAACCCAAACCCAACCTCTGACCTCCAATGGAGACAGCCCCCCAGAATAACATATTACTTGTATTTATTTGAGTTATATCTCGTATCACGATGCTGATTATTAAATAATCCCCGAGGTCCTAGAGCAAAATTACATTTAGCACTACGCGAAGAGGTGCCAGTAAACCAATTTTAGTTCGTAACCTAACCAAAACCCTAAAGCCTAAAGACGAAAACGCTGCCTTAGTTGAAATTGTTGTTAGTGCAATGCCTTAATTATGTAAAACTAAATTTTAAAAATGTACCTTTTAATGAGAAATCGAAGAACTGTTTTTTGGAATACAAACATATTCGGAGCGAAATCAAACAAATTAGGCTTAAGTTATTTATGCAAATTATTTATTGTATTTCGTATGTTATATGCTGATGCTTATTAAAGAAAACAGATTTGATAATTGTAATATTATTGGAGGTTAAGCTTTAATTTAATAGGTAATGTATGTCAAATTAATTTATTTTTGACTTAGGTATCTTATGATGCTTCCTTAGCTTCCTCTCTTGTTTGCTGTTAGCTTCCCTGCCCACTTCCTGCTTCCCATTTCTGGGCCGGCTCTGTGCCACCTACACAATCCCCCATTTCAAGTGGGTTCCACCCAATCACAAAGCGGTCAATTCTTGCTGGAATTCCGAAAGAGAAGTTTCACCTGCTCGCCCGTGCAGTTGATTCTAATTCCGTGGCCCAATTCTGGAGCTGAAGTGTGCTCCGTAATACCAAATAGGCGACATGCGCCCAAAATAGACGCGTCTCCGGGACCCATTTATTTTTTCTTTAGTGTATTTTTTGGGTGTCGCTTCCAGCAATTTGCGCATGCGCAAATCGTGCCAGGAATATTTTTAAGGTTTGCTGCAAAATAAAAAATCACTGACGACAATGTTTGTAATAACCAATTAAATTTGTGTTTGACAAACGTCTGACAAGCTAAGCGCCGAATTTATGGCTAATAAATTTGACTGCCGATTTGGGGGAAAAATTATATTAAATGTCCGAAGCTGTGCTGTCTTTATTTCGGAGAGAATTTATCATATATTTGGCGACTTAAAAGTATGTAAATCTTTTTTGAAAATGTATTTAACAAAAAATGGTACTGTAGAGTATTTAAAAGGAGTTGAAGAGGTTTTTTTATATAAACTGTTAGGCATTTTAAGGTTAGTTTCCATTCATATTGTCCCTTATTTTTATACCTTTGGGAGGTATTATAATTTTAGTCAGAAGCTTGCAAGGAAGTGAAGAAGTCATTTTCCGACCCCGTAAATCATATATACTCTTGGTCAGCATAAAATTTGATAAAGGGGTTTTTTGATTTTCTGAAATATAAAATTCAGAATGCCTAGAAATAATAAGCACACAAAAGTTTTCCGAATTGTAATCAATGCATTTTTGGCTTAATTATGCTCAATTTTTTGATTCAATGCCATGATCCTTTTTGCAAACTGCAAATGTATCCACATTTTTGCTTCCTGAAGCTAATTTTCTTTATTAATTATATTATTAGCACTTTTTCTTTTTTGTTTTAATTAATTACTTTGCAAAGATTTAAAACCAAATAGTAGGGAGACAAAAAGAAAGTCAACTGCTGCAAACTTAAAATTGTGCCTCAAATTAGCCTCTCATCAGCTTCACACGCATTCTGACACGTTTTTCGTTTACCAGCGCCACAATCACATTTTGATATTGACCTTGTTTAAATTAATTGAAAGAAAACCTCTCTTAGGGCCATTAAAATGCACCGTGGGGCAGCGCGAAGAAAAGCGAATTGACATGCCGTGTGCGGGAGTGGGCGGAGGTTCGTGCAAAGAAATGCTTATCATTAGCAAAATTAAAATCAATGAAATTGGCCATAAAAATTCAATTGACTTGGCCCAATGCGTGGGAGTCCGCAGGTCCAAGTTCCAGTCCCTCCGCGGATCATATCGGATCGGATTGGATTGGAGCTGGAAATGAAGGTGTCTGGAAACGTGTGCCACATAATTGATTGTTGGGAGAAACAGAAATAGTTTAGTTTTCAGCACTTTCTAAACTACGCCTGTGCACTGAAAGAAAAACATATCAGCTTACAGGATATATATACAAATCCATATACTTTGTTTATAAAATAAAGCCCCATTTTTGTGATGCCTTGATTATTTGATTAATCCTATACCCCTCGCTTAAGATATAATTTTTCACATCAATTGATTTTAGTTTGTCCAATTTATTTCAGTGCATTTCGGACTTTGCTTTATGTGTGCAGTGGGCGGCGCTGAATCGATCTGGTTTTCATGATGGGTGAGGCTCCTGGCCATATATCATGCAGATACGATCTGTTCTCGATGTGTTGCCAAAAAAGAAATAATGCAAAAATCGACGAGTCAATCAATTGAAATTCTCGTAGCGCCAATTTTTCGCTCAATGAGGATGAAGAAGAAATAACGGTGAGCAACGTGCGGTGTTTGCGAAAAACCATAAATAGTATCTTATATAGTATCAATGGATGTTTGGATTTTGGCGAAAGGAAGTGTCAGCGTCATGCCCACACAATAGTGACATTTGGCATGGGTCATTTTTTGATCGATTGTTATCGATTTGTTTCGATTTTGAGCGAATTTCTAAACGCGTTCCGAGGCTGCTCCACTAAGTGACAGGCGGCGACGTGCCGCTGTCAAAATGAACTGTCAACTCGGGCATTTGATTGTCGGATTGCGCTTAACGCAAACTTAATTTATTTATTTTATTTTATTTTAATGGCCGCTAGAAAGTATCACGTATACGCACCGTGCACGCGACTCTGATCGGTGGCGGAAAATTTTTAATTCCAATTCCAACGCCCACACGTGTGTCCAGTGTCTTGTTTTTTGTGGCTTCTGAAATTGAAAAGCGCTCATGATTTTCCATTGCAATGAGATTTGCATTTTAGAAAGTTACACGTGTTTTTTCGCTGCATTATAATCGAGGCAGAAAACCCAAAAAAAAGAAAGGGTTTCTGAGGCAGAAATATTTTTGAAAAAAAAAAATCACTGTCCTCTGTCTATTTATAATTTAATTTTTCATAATTCCAGTCATGATTTTGCTTTTTGCCAGAAAGTAGAACCTCAACACGACGCTGGCTTATCTTTGCACGATTTCCGTCCGTCTGTCTGTCTTTTCCAGCAAACATTTCACGCAAAATGCATTGCGAATTGCTTACTTTGTTGCCAAGTGCGAAAAAGTGCCTGAAGGCATGTTAATGATTTATGCTAAATAATGTACTGAAGGGAGTTAAAAAGGGTGTATTCAACGAGTTTATTATATTTATTTGCTTGGAAAATAGGTTTATTAATACAATAACTTTACGGTAAAAATATGCTCCTTTTGGGGAGTGATTATCACGAATATCTAAACCAGTTTTCTTTAGGAATTTAGGAAATAAATTGTTAAAAATATCATATCATCATTATTATATTTATTTAATTATGTGATTCCCCTCTAATTATACAAAATAGTCTGGCTTAATTATTAAGCCCCTTACCTTTAGAGAACTCTCAGTAAACTTAGAACTTAAAGAACATTTGATCAACATCTATTTAAAAAACCCCCCTTCGACATAGCTTTTCCCATCCTGTTCCAGCATTAGAGACAAGTTCCAAAGAACCTTCAGTTAATAATGTGACAAAGTTTTATTACCAAGAAATTGTTTATCCATTAGTATCAGGCAACGACAATGGCAGATGGGTGACAACGAGGACCGACCAGATTACACTCGAAAGATTGCCCCGCCAACGACGTGAGATTGCAGTTTTATGGCCTGGCAAAGATCACCTCTGAAGAGACAGAACCATAACCATCTCCGAACTCCCGCGATGGGCAAAACCGAATTCGATGGGGTTCATTGGCTCGGCCCTGGGCGCTCCGCAGAGAAGGATTATGCAACGAAACGAAATATCATCATGCAGTGACTTTCACACACCCAAATAATACATCAAATAAAAAGGAAAAAATAATAACGAATCCAAAACTCCCAAAACAAGCGGAGCCTATTAAGGCGCATTAGCAATTTAGAATGGTGTGCTACCAGTCCACGTATTACACTATTACGCGACAATTATGAATTTCTAATTTCGTGTTTATTTTAACCCTTTTCCTACCTCTGCCCCGTTCTATTAAAATCACGTACGCCTCGAAAAAGCGAAAGCTGCACAGAGGCCATTGGCATCGGAAATAGGTATAAAAATATAATAATAATAATTATGGTATATTTCCTATAAAGTATGTATTATAGACATGGCGCTAGTTACTTGCTATTGCTGTATTTTGTACTTGAGGCGGCTCCTCAAAGCTGGCTTTTTGGCCTATCTGTTGTTGTGCATCTTGTAAGGGAACTACGAGTTCCTGGCATATTAATGACGGTGTGTCTGTCTGCGAAGAAAATGGTACAGGCTGTGGTGTTGTATCTTTATAAACTATACCATCTGTAGGCTTCAGTTTGCAACTTTTTGTTGATCTTCTCCGATGTATTTATTGATTTTAATGAACTCCATGACGTTAGCCTTGTTATCCTGGTCGGTTATCTGATTTTACTGCCGCCCAGCGCTCGGATTATCTCCATGACGAGGACCTGCAGCAAGTACCTCTTGATGCTAAGCAGAGACAACAATAGATTACATTTATGGGTCTCCGTCTTAGTCTTTACAATGTGAACCAACCAAAGGATAGTAATATTTTTAAGTATTCTATTTTTTAGAAATTCCGAAACAGATCCCTTGTTCTTGTAGACGAAGATTCTCCTATTCTACCCGTTCCCAGCTGGCTCTCTCTTACTCAAATAGCTTCCACTGGAAATGGGTTCCACAAGCAAGCCCAAAAAAGCGGCACACTTTAAGCGCATGCGCGCCAAACTCATAACAAACTCAAACGAACTCACCTACGTGTGCGTATACGCAATGTCACGTCTGCGAAGAAGTCTCCTCTTCGCCAGGTAATGGTGAAGGTAATGGCAATGACAATGCTCTGTAGGTGTAATTGAGTTGTTGCTGTGCCACCTTTCTTAGCTCCGAGTGTGTGTACGCACGCACCTGAAGGGCCTTTTTGGTGTGCGTGAGTGAGTCTTTCTTTCAGTTTCTCTGGCTTTTTGCATTCTTAATAAATCTGCGCGAAGAATATATAAATTGGGCGGCGCGGTGTTTGGACGGTCGCAGTTAGTATTTCCCAGCCAACGGTGCCTCACAGGTGTGACAGCCGCAGTGCGAGTGCAAGCCTTGGTTTTAAGACCTGGATATCGAAACCGAATTGGATTAAACACCACACACACACACTCCTCCACAACTCCTAGAAAATATTTAAAATATCTAGGAAAAAAAACAACCGAAAGAACGGGTTATCGTATGTGCTTAAGACAAGTGTGATATTATATGTACATATATAGTGATCTTAACTGAACAATCTGTGTCGAAAAATGTGGAAAACCGTGTGTGTGCTGATTCTTCTGACGGTCGTCTGCAACGCAGGACCGCTGAATTCCTACCAGGTGAGTTTCAGTACGATTATCGGGTAGGAACGGTTAATAACTTGACCTACAGAAATAGCAAATTGGTAATTTATAAAGCGGAAACATTCAGTTATCTAGTAATAAGATTATAAGAATCTCAGTTTATTCGAAAAATTAATAATATTGATGATGTTTTACGACTTCCAATGTGGTTACGGTGATTGGGAATAATTCAATAATTGAGATACAATAAGCCTGGAATATCCTTATGTTAGATTATCCAGTAATCCGAGCTATTATACCGTCGGGAAATCGGACAATCTATTAGACCTTTTATCGTCAGAAATATCTTAATAGTAGACAGCTCGTCAATCATAATTAATAAATCCTGTGATAAGTAATGCTAATAATTCCCAATTTAATATCCGATACACTCAAGAAAAAGTCAAAAAATATACGACTTCGATTCCGAAAAACCGGGTAAAGCTCTAACCGCAGGGTAAAGCTCTGCCGGGAATATCCAGCAGACAACCTGACCACCAAAGTGACCACTTCCGTTCGCCTTAACGGAAATGGTTACTGGGAGAAGAACTGTTAACGAAAATGTTTGCCGGCCCGCCGAGCCATACAATGTCGTTTTAATGGGACACAACCTGAACCTGGAGGGGACTCGGTGCATTTGCATACTCCCCGTCGAAAATCGTACATCTCTCGCTCAGTCCCGGCTTATTTGGTATGCCAAGCGTTTAGCCTTCTTTAACGGCCAAGCACCAAGAACCAAGAGAACGAAGAGACTTCTTGGTCTAAGGTATTTATAGGCACTTGCAGGTGGCTTAATGACAGGTAGAAGCCGGCAAGAATTCGCCATGTGGAATGTACCAGGAATAGCTAATTCCCCTTAATACAACAGCCATTTAAATTTAGCAATGAAAAAGCATTACTCATCCACTAGCCCTTATTGGGGATATCAAGGGAAAAGGCTTTCGTTCGAAGCTCATTGAAATGCAGCGCCCAAAATAATAAAAAAAATTCAACAAAAACAAGTATCGATATGGCTAAAATATTATGTGATAATATTTGAGCGTTCCATTCGAAAGTGACTTCAATTGCACTGCACGGCCCCTAAAAGGGCAGCCAGCCGCGGCAACAGGTGCGAAGTGCACACTAAGGCAGGGGTTATTTCTTTGATTCCAGTCGATTCGATTCGATTCGCTTCAATTTTCACTTGCCGCCAACCGAATAGACGAAAACTAGAACACAAGTGAAATTTTTTCGGTTCCCTAGCTGTGGTCGTACGCTCGCAGGGTCACGTGCTGGATTTCTTGGATTATCCACGCCGATCACGTCGTGGCTCTTTAGCTGAATAATGGTCCCAGCTAGCTAATCATATGCAGAAATTAAGTTTAGTGTTTGATATTACGACAAGGTATACTGAACTTGTGTTAGTTAATATATTAAATAGATTTTTAAAAAAGGTCTTAATAAATTTGTTTTATATTAGCTAGAAAAGTTATCAAACATGTAAATAAAATTATATATTTTGTAGATTTTATTAAAAGCGTTTTTTCTAGACATTATCCTTTTTATTATTTATTTTTTTGTCTTACAGAAACACAAATTGCTTTTTCATATAATGTTTTTAGGATTTTATTATCAATCATATCTTCTCCTTCCAGAAAAGAAAAAACCCAGTGGTCCGTGAGGAACCAGTGCCGGCTGAGGTGGAAATGCCAGAGCAGACTGGGACAGAGGCAGAGGCAGCTCCAGCTCAGGAGGCAGCTTCCCTGGGCACACTCACTCTGCCCAGCAATGCCACCTCCATTCGGGCGGATATCACAGATAACTTCTCCTGCTCGAACAAGACTTATGGCTACTATGCGGATGTGGAGAACGATTGCCAGATCTTCCACGTATGCCTGCCGGTGACCTATGCCGATGGCCGGGAGAACACCTTCCGCTGGAGCTTCATCTGCCCCGAAGACACTATATTCAGTCAGGTAAATGTCCTCAAATGTTTTCATTTAATTTAATTTGATGCCAATGCTTTCTCTCCCAGGAATCCTTCACCTGCATGCGACGCGAGGACATGACCATCGAGTGCGAAGATAGCGCCAGGTACTACGAGCTGAACGGCAACTTTGGTGGAGCAGCGGAGGAAGATAGTAAGCCCACGCCAGAGGAGAGCGAGCAGCCGGAGAAGGAGGTGATGGATTCCAAACCCGTTGAGGCTGAGCCAGAGGTCCCGGCAAAGCCTGCTGTTGTGGAACCCCCGAAGCCCACAAAACCAGTCAAAGTGCAGAAGCCCAAGCCCAATCGGAGGAAGCCTCAGCAGCCCCAAAGAAAGGTACCAGCTCCGGTGACCGCTGCTCCCGAAGTAGAAGCTGTTCCGGAACCAGTTGCTGCCTTGGAAGTGGAGGCCAAGCCCCCGAAACCACAGCGATTCACCAACAGGCCAAACAAGGACAAACCTCATGCCTACAGGCCCGCCATCGCTGCTCCTCCGCCAATGAGGAATGAACTCTTCAATGGCATTCGCAAACGTCCGACGATCTTCAATAAGCCAACTAGCACGAGCACAGCCAAGCCCGTAGAGGAAGTGGAAGTTGTGGGGGATAGCGAACCAGCAGTCACTGAGGCTGTGGTTCAGCTAAGTGAACCACAGCCCACTCTGAAGCTGCAGACCATGTTTAAAGAACCAGCTTTAGCTCCCGTGGAAGTGCAGGAACCCGTGGCTCAAGCTTCCGAGCCAGCAGTGTCTTTCGTTCAGCCAGAGACAGTTCCGGAAGAAGTGGCACCCACTAAGATTGAAATTGATACCAGGATCGAGGAGGTGAAACCTATTGAAGCTATTGAGGAGATTCCCGCTGTCATAGTGGAAACTTTAGATGAAAAGAAGACCGAGGAGAGCGAGAAGAAACCATCTAATGAGATGATTGTTAAGGCAGAAGAGGAGCTCAAGCCAGAAGAAGGGATCAAAGCTGAAGAAGAAATCAAGCCAGCAGAACAGATCCAAGCAGAAGAAGAGATTAAGACAGCAGAAAGGATCCAACCAGCAGAAGAGATCAAAATCCAAGAGGAACTCAAGTCTGAGAAGAATCTAAAACCCGAAGAGGAGCCTGAGGTACCCGCCCAGGTTGAGGAAATCCATGAAGCCAAGCCCGAGGAAATTAAAGCGGATCCTGCCATCATCGAAACCAGCAACTCCAATGAGGAAACCCCCGTCAGCATTGAAGCTTTAGAGGCAGCCAAGCCAGCCGATGCCCCGGAGAGCATGCCTGCCACTCCCGAAATGGAGCAACACAGTCCGCTTGTCGAGGAAATCCTTGATAACAGCAGCAACAGCGAAACAGAAGGAGAGGCCCAGGAATCACTGGGTGGCTTCAAGCCCGTCGATCCTGTGATGGCCGCCGAGGCAGAGCAGTTAATCACCGATTTCCTTAATACCCTGAAAAAGAACGAAGAGAAACCCGAGACTGACATGGCCGACACCATTCTACCCGTGAATAGTGCGGATGTGTCCATCGAGGAGGCCAAGCTGCCAGAGCCCGAGATCGTGGACAAGAATGCCTCCGTGGAGGAGCAAATCCTGGAGGAATCGGAGCCCCAAAAGTCCCAGAAGCACCAGCTAATGAAGGACTCGCCCATCATCAACATCATGCAGTTGAACCATCTGCCCATGGACTACCAGATCCCAGTTCAGGTGATTCCAGTGGAGGCTCAGCCCGTTCCTGAGATTTCTGCGCCATCAGAGATGCCTGAAGAAGTCAAGGCGGAAACACCTGAAGAAGACAAAGAGGAAAAACCTATCGAGGAAGTCCAAGAAGCTGTCAAGGAAGCTATTCCGGATGAAGTCAAGGAAACTATTTCCGAAGCCGAGAAGGAAATCACTCCTGAGGCGGAGGCCAAGCCGGAGGAGACTCCCAACCACGACGATGCCCAGGAGGAGAGCCTAGTGACTGCCTCCTACATGCCCTCTATTAGTATCGATGACATCGTGGAGCTGGTGAAAGAGCGACTCGACCAGACCCCCAAGAAGGAACAGATGGCTCCCATGGAGCTGATACTCACGCCAGGTGCAGCGGCACCCATGACTCTGGTTCAGAGCACTCCTGCCCAGGCAGTCGAGCAGCAGTCAGAGCCGATGGAGGAGGAGCTCATCCTGCCCATCTATAAGCGCGTCTCAACCGCCGAACCAGCCATATCCAAGGTTCAGACGCTGCCCGTGACCGGTAGTAAGGTGGAAGCGGTTCCGGAATCCCAACCGGAGGTCAGGGAGCCCAAAATGGACGCCCGCAAGCGGCGCTTCTTGTTCCGTGCCGATGCCAGCTAAGCTTCCAAAAAGAGAGAAACAGAGATAGATGGACAGATAGCAGTCCCCGGAGAGGACCACCCTCCTGCTCCCACTTAGCCCGAACCGGAACCCCGTTCACACCTCCTAGTTCCCTAAAACGCTATCCCACTTATTTGCACCTAGGCAAGTTCTACATTAATTATTTTTGATTTCCTAGTTTTATGGCCACGTTTCCCAAAGGAAAAACACGCACGAGAGTTGAAATTTAAGTTTAGAATTGTTGTTCCCACAAGCGTTTGAATCAAAAACAAATTAAAACAAACAAAAATTAAAAAAAAAAAAAAAGAAAAAAATCTTAAAATAAATATCTTAAAAATCTAAAACCCAAACTAGTTTATTTGATTTGTGTAGTTAAGATATAATTCAAAATGTTTTGGCCAGCTAATCAACTCCATCGTGCAGAGGTTTGAGTGTCTTGTGTCTTGCCAAATCGCATTCAACCTCTGAACGGTAGAGATGGTCAGCTTTTGAGCAACCTAAATTTATATGCTAAATTTTAATATTTTATAAGGCAAAATCATAAAAATAAAGAGATATTTTAAAATATATTTCAGTGCAAGAAAGGGAGAAAAGAATTATACTTCTTCACAGTCAAAAATTTTGACCTACAGCTATAAACTTTTTCTTGCTTTAAACAAAAGACTTAAAACACAAACTTGTTAAGGTCTGCTAAATTACATAAATAATTTCTGACTAAACTAAAAACAAATAAAAGAGCCAATAATAAAATCAATGATTGAATAAAGCTAAATAATATAAAGGGGAAAATACCCAATATATAAAAGAAGTAAACTTAAGTACAATATTCATAATTTATTATAGAAAATCGTTTACAAATCGCATTAACACTTAAGCTTTGGGTAATTAGCTGTATGAGGCAACTACCAGGTGAGAGAACTACAAAATATACAAATACAGTGGACACTGGACGATAAGTAACTATGACATCACATTGACATTGAACCCAACCCCACATTGCCTACGCCTCCGTCTCCTGGTCCAGTTCGCCAGCCTGGATCTCCTCCGGTGTCCGCAAATCAATGGCGAACTTTTGGCGCGTCGGCGTAATGGTATCTCCATTGGTCTGGTCATCCTCCTCTCCGGCCAATTCCTTGACCCTTCGACTGTAGTCTTGAAAAGCAGCGGCCAGGGCAAAGGTCAACTTCCGGGCCATCGCCCGGCTGTCGCAGACAAAGGCGTGCACCTCGAACGGATGCGGACTGGCCTCATCCTTGACCACGATCATGGCAAAGACCCTGGTGTAGACCAGATCCTGCACACCATACGATATTGTGTCGATGGGGTAGCTCCAGTGGTTGATGCTGGCCTTGGGCGAGATGATCTCCAGCTGAACGCCGTTGGTGGATACCTTTAGGTCGCAGTTTGGTAAGACCTTGTTGGGTGGCAGGTTCTTGGCCACGCCCACCATAATATCCACGGGCCGGCGGGTGTACTTGATGCCCCACAATCCTCGAGCCACCTCCGAGCCAATGTATTTTACCTGAAAGGAAATAATATTTTTTAATAGGTTTAAAATAATATCTTCTAAATTCTATTTGGGAATTTTCCTTCTCTTACTTTTATCTTAAGAGTTTTAGCTTATTGTTAAATCTCAAACATTATCTCTAAATAGTAATTAAGTTGGGAAAAAAGAAGCTCTCAACAAAAAACCGACTTTTTCTCTCATTCTGCGTGTGAGAGATGTTTTGTGGGGGTGCCTCTGGGACAGCTCATTGGTGGCATTCGCTTCCGCTGCGCATGCGTTGCCGTTAGAGCCGCTTCATTTGCATCCGACCTGGCCGCGGTTCTCGACCGGATGTCCACAGTCGGGCCAAAAAGTTGGGGCCACCGCTGCTGCTCATAAGTGTGTGTGAGAGCTCTCTCGGGTTCAGCAGGGCGTGACGCGTGCGTGTCTGGCTCTGCTTTTTTTTTTTTGGCCATTTTCGGTTTTGAGTGCGGGTGGTATTTCCATATGTACATATGTTTGGGTTGGATTTCAACACTCGAAAAAATTTTCATAAATTGTAAATAATAAAACTTTACTACCTTAAAACTAATCTATAGTCAAAGCTACTTATGAATTCTAGGGGAAATAAATTAATTATTAAATATATTTTTATATTAATTATTAATTTTTCCCTGTGTCTAGTTCGCCATGCAAGAGGTGTTTACGGGGATCGGTGCCCGAACTTGCGCCAGTCATTTCACAGCACTTAAATAGCCATTCCGCAATGCAGACTCACCTTGAACGTAATGGGCAAGTCCTCCACATTGACCTGGCTGTCCAGATCGGTGGTGCTGCTGCTATTGGAGGCCATTTTCTATATCTCTATATATCAATCTCTTGATCCGTGGAACAGTTGTGTCAGGTCAGATCGCGGCCGTTAATCGCATTCACCGCAAAACCAACTGAAAAATGTTACAAAAAAGATCGTAAGTAAGTGGAGTGAACTCCCATTATGTGTACCTTCTGGTGGCTATGTAGTGCACATTACCATATCTTCACCGTAATCGCTAGACTTTACATGGTTTACTTTGTGCGCTTCTTAAACCTAACATATATACGAGGAGAACACTGTATATCGGTCGAGACTAATTGTTCTGTTTGGCTTTGTTGCCGGCTGCCGATTGCCACTGAACTGAACTCGGCCAGCGAGCGGCGGCAAAAGGTGTCGCAAGTTGTGCCCCAGGTAAGCTCCACTCCCTCTCGCTCTCAGTCCCTCTGGCCTTTTCTCTCCCTCTCTCGCCCAGGTAGGTAGCAACAAATAAAGAGCGCAGGCCAAACAAATGGGCTAAACAAAAGCAACGCTCAGATAGCTTATTTCTCTCACGCGGTGTCGCAGCCTAAGCACAAACAACTGATATTAGAAGCAACAGTTATGCACAGAAAGAAAAGTAAACAAAAGGCTATTTACACGTTAAAAATTGTTTAAAATATTAAAGGAACA
>JAEIIJ010003511.1:0-24853 GCA_018904815.1 Drosophila ogumai
AATTATTCTTTGCGTTTTCAAATAAGAATTTTTTTAAAAAGGGTCCAAAAAACGGGTTTTCAATGAGAAGACCCCCTTAAGGCGCAAATTTATATCGTTCCTGAGAAGAAATATTGTGCATTCCCAAAACACTTCATTTAATAATCAATATCGAATTGAAATGAAACAGACACATTTTGTATTTTTCTTAATCATTTAATTTATTTTATTTATTTTTAAATGATAAACTTATCGAACCGTAGAACTGGACAAACAAATGTAAGGAATTTCACACAACAAAATCATCAAATCAACGGTAGTTCATGAAGCTGGAGCTGGAATGACAGTGGAGGTCACATTAAGCGGCAGAGCTAAGGGAAATGTGCTACTTACCCTCCAAAGGCCGGCTTCTGGGCATTCGAGTTTCCCGTCTGGGCTAGATTCCCAAAGGAGAGGCCCGATTCCTGCCCACCGAGTGTTTCAAAGATGTTACCTTCGGTCGGCTTCGGCGCTGCCCCGAATGCGGGCGGCGAGGCTACAGGATTTGCGCCGCCGCCGCCGCCAAAGCCACCGAAGCCCTTAGGACTGCCAAAAGTGGGTGCTCCGCCAAAGGTGGGACTTGCTCCAAATGCCGGAGATCCCCCAAACACAGGTTTGGCTCCAAATCCACCTGGAGCTGCCGGCTGCTGCGGCGGCGATTGCGGGGATCCAAAGCCCGACTGGGCCACTGAGCCAGCGGCACCGCCTTGGCCAAATCCAAAGCCCCCCGAGGCTGGTGATGACTGCGAAAAGGAGCCAAAGCCCCCGCTGCTGGTGGTGGTGGTGCCCCCACCAAAGATCGATCCGCCCGAAGCTGCCGGTCCCGTTGAGGGTGCCGGTGAGCCAAAGATTGAGCCTCCGCCGCCGCCAAAGGCAGACGGTTGCGACTGCTGCGGCGAACCAACCGGATTGGAGAATAAATTGCCACCAGATGCCGGAGATGCTGCCTGAGACGTCTGGCCAAAGACACTTTGACCAAAGATCGAAGTACCTGCTCCCGGAGCAGGTGCGCTGACCGGACTTTGTGGATTACTGCCACCGAAAATGGAGCTTGAACCGAACGGCGAACTGCCTGCTCCGCCAAAAATGGAGCCCCCACCACCGGAAGCAGCGGCAGCGGCGGGCGCCGCTTGGCCAAAGCCACTTGGCTTTAGGGCCTGGCCAAAGATGTTGCCGCCGGAAGCAGCTGCTCCAGTTTGAGGACTGCCAAATGGCGCCGGATTGCTGATGGCCGCCGAAGCAAAGAGGCCCGTTGGTGGCAGAGAAGCAGCAGGCGTAGCAGGAGTAGCTCCAAAAACGCTGACCTCCGGCTTAGGAACACTGCCAAAGATGTTGCCGGTGGCTGCGGGTGATGTTCCCGTTGCAGAAGCGATGCTGGTTGACGTCACCGCTGCCTGGAAAGGACTGCCGGCGGCTGTTGTTGTGGCTGCTCCAAAGCCTCCAAAGACAGAAGTAGGGGCTTGGCTTGCTATGGATGTTGCGGGCGAGGAGGTGGTTCCTGCACTCAGGCTACTGAAGGCATTCGAGAAGGAGAAAGTGCTTCCCGGCACTGGTGTAGCAGAGGCAGTTGTGGCTTGTGGAACCGATGCTGCCGGAGCAGCTGCGGTGGCTGTTGGAGCTGCTGCGGGTGCTGCCGGAGCAGCTGCGGGTGCTGTTGGAGCTGCTGTGCCGGCTGTCGAAGTCACCGTTGCTGTTGTTGGCACAGCCAAAGGATCAGTGGTCTTTACTGCTGCAGTTGTTGTGAGGGGCTCAGCTTTAGTGGACGCCTCTGTTCCAGCAGCGGTCACTGGTGTAATGCTGGCAAAGAGTCCCTTCGCGGCGTCTGTAGTTGCGCTGGCAAAGGAGAAACTGCCGGAAGACGGGCCACCAAAGAGACTAGCTGGCTTCTGGCTGAGGTCTGAAACAGGGAAATTCACTCTTGGACATATTTTCAAGATGCAAAAAGTGTTTGCAAGAACTTACCGCTTGCCGTTTCCTTAGTGTTTGGCTTGCAAATGTTAACAGAGCCGAAGAGACCTCCAATGGTATCCGATGAACTGGTGGTTGCTGGAGCGGAAGTGGGCTTACTGCTGACCACTGTTGTCTCACTGGCCACTGGCTTTGCCGCGAATGGCATGCCGAATGGAGCAGCAGCTGGCGTTGAGGTGGTGGATGCTGCAACTGTGACTGGAGAAGCATCCGATTTTGGGGCAACAGATCCACCAAAGCCCAGCGAAGATCCGAGACCACCGAAGCTAAAGGCTGAGGAACTGGCGGCACTGCCGCCCACGGCACCGCCAGCTCCCTTAAAGCCACCAAAATCAAAGGACTTGGTGGTCTCCGCCTTTGGAGTTTGTACTGGCTCAGGGGCCGGTTCCTTTGGCTTGCCAGTCTCTGGGGCCGGCTCTGGGGCCTTTCCAAATCCGGGCAAGAGGTTCATTTTCGACCCCGGAGCTACATCCGTCGCAGCTGCTGGTGGCTTTGGTGCTCCACCGAAGGAGAGCGATGTCTTCGGTCCGCCGCCGAAGCTAAAGCTGGAGCCCAAACCGCCGAAAATAGACGTTCCTGGTTTGGGAGCCTCACCTGCGGTCAAAGTATTCGTCGTGGTGGTTACTGTTGAAGTCTTGGTAAAGGGGCTACTCTGGCTAAAGGCAAAGGACGTGGCACTCGGGTTGGGAGCGATAGCATGGAGGCCGGGCTTGTCCACCACTGTTGGCTTAGATGGCATCGGTTTTGGTAGCTGCGGAGCTGCTGCAGCGGGAGCTGGTGGAGGGACAGTCGCTGCTGCTGCTGCTTGGGTGTACTTGTTGGCCGTCGTTGGCTTGGCCTCCGCCTTTTTGATCAGCTCCACCTTGCGTTTTGTCTCCAAAATAACCTCCGATTTGAGGCCCACGCGATCCGGTCGCTGCGGACATATGGTATTGATTTTCTGCGCCTGGACCACCCTGCGTATCTGGTTCAACTTCTCCTGCGTCAGTTTGCTGGCATTCGAGTCCACCGCCTGGCTCAGGGTCATCGATAGAATGGATTCGGTCAGAGTATCCACGCTGCAGGGAAACCAGCAGTTAGGCGAGAGCACAAAATGGGATTTTGCAATACTCACGCTTCCATGGTGCGTACGCGACTCTTCTCCTGGTCGAGCAGAGCCACCTGGAGCAGTCCGCGCTCCTTGAGCTTGGCCTTAATTTTATTCGTCAGGATCCTCTGATCGGAGGCGAAATTCTGGAGCTTGGTCAGACGCTGGTAAATGCCCTCCAGGCATGGCATATGCAGGCGCGACTTGGAGTTGCGCCGGACAACGTCCTGGAACTGCTCCCACTGCACATCGATGTGCTGCTGGGCCAGCACCAGCTGGGCCTCATTGGCGGCCACATAGCTCTGAAGGCGGGCCAGCATGCGGCGGCCCGCCGGATCGTAGGAGCTCGAGTTCATCAGGCGGGTAATACTAAGGGGGAAATGGGGGAAAACTTTTACAACAAGTCTTTTGGGGTAAATTTGAATGATTCGCTTACTCCGGCTTCCTGTAGATCTCCAGCTTGCCACGGCACTCTGCCACGATGGCATAGGCCTCGTTAAGACCCTGTCGCAGTCCCTGCACATCCAACTCGAACTCCACGTCCTTGGCCTGTTCATTCAACTCCTGGAGATCGTCCAATCGCTTGGCGTACCCTTTGAGAGCCGAGGGCGTGGCAATCTGTGGGGGATCGTGAATAAATAGTGATCATTAAGTGGGAGGCAGCGACATACCGTGCTTAGCAGCTGCTTAGTCCGATCTTTTTGCTTTTGAATGTCCGCATTGAAGCCCTCGATTTGCAGGGCAATCATATCCCTGATGATGGGCTCAGTGTCGTCTAGTTTAAGGGTATCCGCTGGAGGGGCTGCTGTCGGAGCAACTGGCTTACTGGGCACTGGCGTAAATGTCGGCGGGACGGTGTACAGTGGCTTATTTAAGGGAGTCCCGGCAGCTGTTGTTACTTCCGGAGCTGCGGGGCGTGGCATCACTATAGTTGAAGAGGATTTACTCAAGGCCATGCCAGGAGCGGCAAACATGGAACCGACTGACGATGGAGCACCAAATCCTCCAAAACCTGCGGCGCCGGGCTTCGCTGCAGTGGCCGTTGGGGCAGCAAAGGAGAGTGGTTCTGGCGCCGGAGCAGCACCAAAGGTTAGTTGGGAGCCAGGACCTGGTTTGGCTGCCGGACTGGCAAAGGAAAACATCGGTAATGGCTTGTCCTTGGCCGGAGCCGGCGTCGAAGTGACCGTATTTGGGCTGAAGGCAAAGGAGAAGTCCGAGGGAGCACCGACAGCTGGTGTTTTGGACCGCGGACTGGCCGTTTCCGTAGTCGTCGTCGGCTGCTGCACCTGCTCCTCCTGCTCCTCATCGCTTACTGGCAGCAGCGTGTTGAGCGCTCGAAACTGGCCGGAAGTGTCCGCCACCGGTGGTGGAGGCGAGCAGACAGACACGGCTCCCGGCAACAGATTCAAAAAGTCAAAGGACAGCAGGGCTCCGTCCGAGCCCAACACGTGCACCATTGGCATCGTCTGTAGCTTCTGTTCGTTTATGACCAGCTGATGCGTTGAGGAGGTGTCATAGACGAAGCCCAGCGGGAAGGTCTCCTCCTGAGTGGACTCGCTCAGCGGCAGCTCAATCCTCGCCTCATCCAGCAAGGTGAACTGCTGCCAAGAGGGAGTATCGCCGGCCTCCGTCGTGCCCATGATGCCCACCTCGACGCCGTTGGCCGAAGTCACCAGCAGCACGTTCCACTGCGGCACATGGTTGAACAGGAACTGGTGGTTGCGCGGCCCATTCAAACTGTAGCAGATGTCATAGTAGTTAATGTAGCTGGGAGCAACCGCCTTCGGTGCGTTCAGGATGTACAGGGATGGATTGCAGTCCTCTCCGTGCTGCAGAAAGACCACAGCGAACTGGAACGTCGACAGCCACTGGATGGCAATGGTATCAAAGGGGCCGTCGTGGACATTCGCGGGGCACACCAGTGTCTTGGCGGGCGTCAAATCGGGTTTAAACTGCTGCAGCTTGCCGCTGGGAAAGCCCAGAACGATCTGCTTTCCTTTCGGCGACCAGCAGCCGCATTTCACCTGCTGGCTCTTGTCCAGCGAGTGCATTTCGAAGTTTCCGGCCTCCTTTAAGGCGTACATCCCCAGGGCGCCGTTGCTGAGGACCACCGCTAGGCTGTTGGGCAGCACGGGATTCCACAGAAGCTGCACAGCGTGCACATAGTCCTCCGGCGCCAAGCGAATGCTGTAAACCGGGCGAATGTCCGGCGTCATAAATGTCGGCACTGCATAGATGCTGAGCAGGCTGGTGCCGTTCTGGGTGTGATTAATGGCCAACAGGTTTCCGTCTGCGCTGCACGAGATGTAGTTGGGAACGCTGGGCAGGGGGACAAGGCGAGCCTGCGGCTGTTGGCCCGTTGTCTTGGCATTGGCCAGATCCTTTAGAATGATCACTGCGGGGAGGAGCAGCAGGTTTAAGTGTAAAATAAGGGTTAAACAAGGACGGACTGACTACTTACCCTTCAATTCAGGCTGCGTAGGATTTCCGGCGAAGAGCAAGCCACGGCTGCTGGAGATCGCCAGTAATTTAACGTTGCTGCGCGGCTCTCCGCATTTTTTGAACGCCACGAATTTGTCATGGAGCTTAAACTGAAAATCCTGCAATCCAAACATTTTAGTTTATAATTAATAAACTTTTCTGACACCAGAATTCGTGTTTTAGATTTGTCCACAAATTGGAAGGCATGCTTGTCCCCGATCTTTGAGAAACATTTAATACCTATCTCGCAAAGGTTTTTTGGGAAGCCTCTTGGAATTATACTCACCTGTGTGTCCTTGCAGGCTGGTGCATTCTGCGCCATTTTCGTTCTCTATTTTATTATTTATATAAATTCTTTCAATTTTTAACAAATTTTGGCAATTTGAGCCGGCAATGTGGCCGCAAGTCAGAAATAAAAAATACCGAATAGCGAAAAGCGCGCCACCTCTGAGATATTAAGTAAACTCACCTCAAAAGGAAACTCACCTCAATTTAAATAATTAAATTTTTTCTCATTTATTCTAATATAATTAGCTAACAAGCCATCGAGTATACACATATGTACATGATTAGAATTGGTGTCATATGCAGGGTCGTATATATATATAATTTTAACAACAACAGACATTTTCTTATATTGTAAAGTTGTTAATTAATGTGACCAATAATGTATATTTCCGTTTTGGTATTTTTTCAGTATGCATCAGAACGCGCATTTCATCACATCCCTAGCGCAGCAGCTTTGTTGTTGTTCCTCTGTCTCTGTCCAGCAAACGCTTTTTTTTTTGTTGTTAGCAGAGAACGAAATTAAACAAAAGCGATTTATTCGCGGGCAATGCAGGCACAAATCCGAGCACAAAAAGTGACCCATTACAAGTGAAAAAATGCACAAAGCCATGTAGATATAGTCGAGCTGTTCGAATCGGAGCTGGCGATGCACACAATTATCCAGTGGCGACGCAACACGGTGCTAAAAATTGCGTAGTCAAGTCAAGTTGGAGTCCAAGTCCTCCTCGTCCACTTCTTCTCCTGCTTTTCGTTGTTCAATCGCAGTAGCTTACAACAACAACGAATGTGTCAAGTATATTTCGAACTGGCCAGTTAAAATTGCTCATAAAAAGTATTTGGAGCACCTCAAATTACACGAGTATTAAGGAGGGTAGGTACGATGCCAGGATGAGGGCCTCAAAGGACAATTACTTATTCCCGTACTTTTCCACAGAACAAAGGAGCCAAGAGGATAAGTCATCAACATGATCAGCAGTCTATTTTCGCGGTTGATAATGTAAGTAATTACCAGTAACTCCTTACTTTACCGTTCCCCAATGTAAGCGAACAGATTGGGAGTGCAAGCGAGAGCGCCGCAGCTGCTGCTGTTTCCGCTGCTGACCCCCAAAAAACTTTTCAAGCTCGGCCTTCGAATCGAGAAAAAAAGACTTGGAAAATCACTGCCGCCTCGATTCCTAATTGTGTGGGCGTCACGCTTCTGATTTTTTTTGTGTTACGAGTGTATTTCCGTGGTTTCTCGAGCGTGGTTAGCGCTCGCCTTTGGTGATTTGCCCGATTGTTTGTTTATTAATCAGCTGTCGCCAAGTACCGTTCACTTGCAGCTGTGTGCGATTGCCGAGTGCGTGTGCATGTGTTTAACCCTCAATTGAACTCCTAATTTGGAGTTTGCTACTTTCTGAGGCCGTCGCTCTCTCGCCTTGCCCGATATGGATACTGAACATGTGGCTATATAGCCGGCTATATATTCTCTTTGTGACTTCCCACAAAAGTGGCGGCCTATTGTTGTCAATATTTATAGATCGGGCACGAATTTGCACTTGGCGTTCATATGTTGCATGTCGCAACAGTGTGGGTCGCATTGTTAGCACAGAAACATATGAAAAATATGTTATTTTTAAATTATTAAAAATAATATGGCTATTTTTTTTAAGTATTTAAATTAAAGATTTATATTAATAGGAATTCTTAAACCATTATTTAAAAATGCCTTGCAAAATATTCGAAAAGAAAAAAACTAGAACCCCAAAGAAATGCTATTCATACCACCGCGTCTGTGTTAACCCGTACTGTGTCTCTGAACTGTGGCTGGCATTCCGCGGTGTAAACATTGCCGGAGAGGCTGCTGCTACTGCTGCTGGTGCTCTCCGAGACCCAAGCGAGTGTTTATTAATAGACCCCCCGCCAGAGCGTTAGATGGCGCACGTCTGTTCTCCGCTAGCACCAGTCTCTGCTCGGCGTTCTAGCGGCCAGGATCGTACTGACTAATTGCCCAGCTGCGGGCAATGCATAGTCGCCGTCGCCATGAGCCGGCCAATCTATCAGCAGGAGCCGCGGGCACAGCCGCTCTACTACCACCAGCAGCGGCCAGCTAATCTCCGACGCCTACGTCATCCGCCGGGCATTGTTTACGGGCGGAGCTACTCGCTCGAGGAGGAGCAGCATCTAACGGATGAGGATGTGATACCCGTGTATCCAAAATTTCTCTATGCTCAACAGCAGAAGCAGCAGCAGCAGCCGGGACGTCGGGCGCCCTATCCACTGTATCAGCTGGGGGATTCGATGACTTCGCTAGACAGCGATTTCACGGACAATGATTACTATAACGGTGGCGCGTATATTGTGGAGCAACCGCCACCGCAGGTGCCACCCGCCGCGAAGATGGTTCAGAATCTTAATGCAGTGGGCCGCATTCTGGAGCTATTGCAGCGCTGCCCATTGCCGTGTCTCTCCTTCAACACGACCTGCATCTGTTCGCTGATTGTCATATTTCTAGCCCCGCGTACTTGTGTACAGAGTTTACTGTTTCCCGCTTTCAGATTGTTCTGCGGCACCCTGTATCCGGCCTATGCCTCCTACAAGGCAGTCAGGACCAAGGATGTCAAGGAATATGTGAGTATTCAAGATAAACTAGACAAAAGACTATGAAAATCATGTTAAAAAGGGAAATTTTAAAAACTTAATATATATTTATTTTAAAGCATAGATAAATATATAATATTTTTTTAACTACTTTTATTAATTTTAATTTGATTATCACAACAAAAGTCAAAATCACTCAAATTAGTCAAAAGTAATTACCGTAAATGTTGGTTATTTACTGAAACTTGATTTAAATAATTTGCTTTAATTTGTCAGCATTTTTAATAAATTAAATGAAATTGATTTCATTGTCATAATTATAATTTAATTTTCCCATCCCCTCAGGTCAAATGGATGATGTACTGGATTGTCTTTGCATTTTTCACCTGCATTGAAACATTCACTGACATCTTCGTATCCTGGATACCCTTCTACTACGAGATTAAGGTGGCCCTCGTCTTTTGGCTCCTCTCACCGGCCACAAAGGGCAGTTCCACCCTGTATCGCAAGTTCGTGCATCCGATGTTGACGCGCCACGAACAGGTGGGGGCAATATCACACTTGTATATGTATACATCTGCCTTCTGACACATCTTGGTATGTTCTCTCTTTGTGCAGGAGATCGATGAGTATGTGAATCAGGCCAAGGAGCGGGGCTATTCGGCAGTCCTGCAGCTGGGCTCCAAGGGAGTCAACTATGCCACCAATGTCCTCATGCAGACGGCCATCAAGGTAATCCCAGCCGCACAAGCCTCCACCCACAGCCCCCACTGACACACTCACCCACAATATCACACACTCACACACACACTCGACTCGCTCTCAATCACATTCATTTGGCCATTTTCAATCGCCTCCAGCGTCGTTGCATAAAATGAGCAGCTTCTGCTGTTTCACATATATATATATACGTATATTCGAGATATATTTGCGCAATACACGCTCGCGTGCTCATCTTAATCATCGCCAAACTGGTCAGCAGCGAATCCCCAGCAGTAGCAGCAGCAGCAGCGGCCAACGGGAGCTCCTCCACATCATCGTCATCATTATCATCGCTCGCCTTCTTCTCTTCACATTTACTTTTTAATATTATTTAGTTTAAAACGTCTAGAATTGAATGCTCTTTTGTGCCATTTTTGCGTGTGTTTGTTTCGCTTTAGTTTGTAGTGTGTTTCTCTTTGTGTGTAGCCAGATCCCCGCTATATACAATATAAACTAGAGGCGATGCACGCCAGAAGATAAATCCAACATGTTGAAATAATGTAATAAAAACAAAAACTGAACAAACCCCTGCCAGAGATCATCCCGCCCCCGTCGGCATTCACAATTTGTATGTAAACAATATTGAGATGTGGGCCAAGAGACTTGTGGGATGCAACGTGTAGCCTCTGGATGATGAACTAATGCAGTCGATAAATAAGTTCCCACCCATTGATGTAGGTCAAAGTATATGGAGGATGATTTTGTTGGGAACAACTGAATCAATTTGTAAGAAAGAATGTGAATTAGTCATTAAGATTTCTGGAAAAATTGAGATTCCTTTCCTTTGTTAATCGGACAAAGGCCGTTTAGGTGTCTGAACAAAAGGGATAGTCTATTTTTGAAGTACATACATACTTCTGGGTATATATACGAGGTCTTTTATGTTTGTACAAAGAGTCTAGGCTTTTTAGCAGACAAAGACTGTAAAATAGAAGAAGAAAATATAAGAACTTCTTTATAGTTAAACCAAAGACATTAGAATTCTTAAGATGTGTAACGCCCATACAATCGTTTTGCAATATTCGAATGTCTTTTGTTGAATTGGAGTTTGCTTTAAAGGTTTTATTAGTAAATAGTAATAGTAAAAGAAAGTATAAAAACTTCTTGGTTTAATAAATATTATTACTTTGTTTCTAGACTTTAGTTTCTGGAATTCTTTCTTTAGAATCCTGAAAAAACACTACATTTTTTGTAGAGACATGTGCCTAGCAGGCACTCCCTGGCTTCCCCATTGGCATTCCTCCTCAGTAGTTGCCCAGTTGCACAATTCTAATTCCAATTCCGAGGCGGCTCTGTAGGGTAGGGCGGCATACATGTAAATATAAATAGATACCGGGGCATATCATGAGACAATTCTCGGGGCGAGTGAGTGTGTGTCGTAGCCTGCAATTCATTTCAATTTGAGACCTTTTTGCGTTGCTCTTTTTTAATTAACGTTTTCTTTTCTTCGTTTCTTCACTTATGTTTCTTTGCATTTAACCCACAAAAAATATATCGAAACCTATCCAACTAAACGCACCTGCCTGCACCACCGCTCGACTGCCACTAACCCGCTGCCACTAACTGCTAGACGTTTGCGCTGACCACTGGTCCTCCGGAAAGTGAACAACGCGGCCTCCACAACTCGCATTCGGCAAATGAGCTAACCCGTAACCAGGACATGCTGGACGGCACGGATGAGTGGCTGCCGCGATCTAGTTCCCTTAGCAGCATCTACAGCCACACGGAGACAATCTACGAGGCACCGAGGCAGGAGTCCAGGCGGTTGGTTATCCGCGAAGTGACCGAAGAAGAAGAGGATGATGTACCGATGGGCGATGCCGGGGCAGCTCGACTAAGGGATTTGCCCGTTCGCAAATCGCAGCCTCGTCGCGCAGCCTCAAGCAGCACTACTTCCGCAAGAACGACGGGCAAACGCGGCCCAAAAGCAGATACGATTCGCTCGCGTCGTAAGCTGCGCGAACCCACGCCCGATGTGGACGTCGAGAACGATTAAGAAGGACCGATTCAAGATCCAACATGATACTCAGCGAACGTTCGAATTTTAAACACACTCAGCGATAAATAAACACTCACAAAACATGTCCCCTCACACGCACTATAAATATTGCTATGTTTACACCTAAGTTTTTCGGTTAGAATGTAGTTCGAGTTAAACTATTTAAATGTCAACTATTGTGCTCTACTCCACGCCACCAACTACCAACCGCGACCCACTATGTGTTCCTGTGAACCCCCCCTGAAGGGCGGTGGCAATCTGGTGCAGACCATTAAGCGAAGCTACAGCCTCAGCGACCTGAGCGAGCCGGATATGCATCGCACCCAGGACGAGCTGGACGATGTTATGATGTCGTCGATGGCTTCATCTGGCGTGGTGATGCGCTCCCCGTCCACAGGTGGCCGTCTGCTGCGGCCAAGGAATCAGACGCCCGTGGGCAGGTCCGGCAGCGGTACCCGTCACTCCACGGGCATGTACTTCACGGAGGTGGATGTGACGGCCAAAAATGCAGGCGATTTTAAGTGAGTTAAAAGACAATGTAATATCCTTAATATATGTTCCTTTTCTTCCCTGCCAGCTACAACATTCGCAGCCAGGACGACATCAGTTCCGGCTACTCGAGTGCTGAGCCTGTGAGTGGTCTCAGTCGCACCTCCTCCATGACGAATGCTTCCAAGGGTCGTGTCAAGTCCAAGCGCAATGAGGTAGGCATTCCCCCTATCCTTCCGTTTGCAACTATGTATCTTAATCCGTTTAGAGATTGGTGTTGGTTTAGCAGTTGCTGGAGGAGGAGATGAGGGACGAGGTCTTTATGGAAAACCAGCTGTACTTTCAAGGTGTCCATGGTGGGGAGCAAGCCGTTTCCATTGTAAAAGAGCTGAAGATAGTGGAGAGTCAAGAGATGGAAGTGGAGGTAGAAGAGCAGAAGGATGGAAAGGATGTGGAGGATGATTTCCATGAGGCCTTGCCCTTAATGGAAGAGGAGAAGGTTGTAGAAACCAAGCAAGAAGCTTTTGTATTTGCTCCCATTGAAGAGGAAGAGTTTGTGGATCTGCCCTTTGAAGAATCACTAGAGGAAGCGTCAAGTGAGGTGGTTTCCAACCAAACCAAAGACAAAATCAATAACCTAAATGGAACTTCAGAAGTTGATGAAGTGAAGTTCAAGTCGGATATTCTGCCACCCATCGATCCCTTTGTGCTAGTTCTAAGCACTTCTGCATCCGCACCAGATCCATTTCTCGTGGAACGACCTCGTCCAATGTCGCCACGTGAAATGCGAGCCACTCTGGAGGAGATCAGGCACAGTTTCCGTGCTCAACTCGAGCCCGAAGCACCGGCCTCGGCCTCGCCTTCTCCATTACTGCGACCCAAGGCCAATCATGGCAAGGGCCGTGCTCCGGCACCGCCGCCGCCTCTGCCACCTAAAAGGCATTCATTGAGCCCACAGCCGGACACCATCAGCCAGACATCGACGGGCAGTGTGGAGCGCAAGTCAGGTATCGGCCAAATGTTCAAGCATATCAAAGCTAATGTGCTGCGTAACAAAGCTAATCCCAGCCAGTCGCCACCGCCGGAGGATGAGCAGCAGCTGGCGGCCAGAGAGACGCAGATATGATGAAGTAAGCCCAGCAGCCACACGATGCTCTCTCATCATCTCCCAGTGTTATGTCAGCTCCGTTCGCGCCTTAACCTCCATGGCCCCATGACCCAAGCAAAATATAAATATGGCATTATCCCCTTTGTACAGTTGCGTTACTAACACTCAGATTAAGGATTTGCAGCATGATCATTGGACTGAAGAATCCTCCTTACCTAACTCTGGTACTGATAAGTTCTCCCTCCTCTTGCTGGACTCATTTCAGGACAAATCCATGTCTGCTAGCTACACTACCTTGCCGCGGACGAGCAGCAGCCGGAAAACGGATAGAACCCAGGGATCGGGCGGAACTGCCAATACCGGACAGGCCAAGACACGCAACAAGTCGGAGAAGTAGAAGGGCAATCATCGATCTTTGGTGATGGTGGATGTTAAGAGTAAATCCATAGAACAGAACCTCATGTTTTTAGTTTAAATTTTAACTTAATACGGATATATCGATACTGATAGCTACATATATGTGCAGCATGCATTGTGTACTTTGTTTGTGATTATATTAGAGCTCCAGGGTCTGGTACAAGGTCCCTGGCCGATATTGGTACTCATTTCGTGACTAGTTTAGCGTTAAGCGAGTCCTCCTAGCCTAGCCTCTGCCCAAATCTGCCCAAAGGTTCTCCAAAACAGCTGTACTAACCAAAAATGAGACGAAACCTATCAATTGTGTAGCATAAATTCCTAATATCGTAATTGAGCATTAAATAAAACAAAATCTATACCATTGAACTGAATAATAATATATATTTTCCATTGGGTTATGCTTCCTCCTCCGGTTCCGGTGCCTTTTGAGTGTCTCCAGCTCCACCTTGATTTTCCTTCACTGATCCATTTCGGCCCCCATCCTCCTCCATGTCCTCAGCTTCATCCGAAGCCTCATCGCTGAAGTATAGAACTTTGCGAATATATCGGGCCACCAACTCTTGCGGTCGCTTTTCCCATTTAATTAAAACCTCGTGCGGAGTTTGTATCTGTAGGGGATTTTCAGTAAAGAAAAAACCGTATCTGGTATTATATTCACCTGATCCCCCTTGAGGCGATTCAGTATGGCCACGCAGACGACGGCGCTCCGGATGCCAGCTCGACCGGTGAGGGCGGCAAAGGCCAAACTCTCCATTTCAACGTTCTTTATGTCCTGGCTTTGGAGCTGCTCCAAGTAGGCCTTCTTCTGTTCCGGCGTATACTCACAGAAGGCACCATCCAAGCGCGACTGGCCCTCGTAGAAGTCATGGGCACACAGTGTTTTGCCAATGATGGCCTCGTACCTATCCTTGCAGGGATCGTGGCAGAGCTTGATGTCAAATGCTAGATTCTCGTCCAGTTGGCTGTCATATTTCTCGCCGGAGCCATGCACTATAATCTCGTGGAAGGAATCCAGACGACCGTCAACCGCTTCCGAGGAAATGATGACCGTTCCGGGATCGACGCCAATGCCTCCGCAGGTGCCCAGCCGTATAAACACCGGATCTTGGCACTTGGCGTGATACATTATCTTGATGAGCTCGTGCAGCAGGATGGAAATCGAGGGACAGCCTATTCCATGGCTGACGCAAAGCACTGGACCCACCTTGAACATGGAGAATCGATTGCCCGCCTCCGCCATGTCACGCAGCTGGGTGGCCGCGTTTATCTTAAGGCCGATTTCCTGCATCACATAATAGGCAAAGTGCTCCATACGACTCTTTGTCCCTCCCATGCAAACGAACTAGATTTGGAATTAAGGAAGGGTTTTAAGTATAAATATCACATATGTATTTACTCCTACATTTTATACTGATTCCTAATCAGTGTCCTTGAATGCTTGGAGAAACCAACTTTCAGACTGTTTCCTGGTTGGGTTCTTAATTTAATCCATCTTAAGGAGGATGTTACTTACCTTGGGGCATAATTTTAAGAAGCTGGTGATTTATCTAGACAACCCCAAAGATCTCAACCAAATGAATATCTTAAGATATTGTTCAAAACTCTCTCAAAATTGATCGAATACCTTTAAGCATGTAACTGAAAAATATACTGAAATTTATGCATTTACCCGGACATCTCCGAACACCTTCGGAAAATCAGTGGTCTCCGTATCCAGGCCCAAATGATATAGAGTGTCGGGCTTCAGGCACTTGAGGCAGGGATTCAATAAGCCCTTCAGCGAGGACTCCTTGACCTCTGCGTCTTTCTTGCAGCCATCCTTGATATGCTTGACCAGCTTGGAGAGCGTTTTGCTTTGGGCGTTCACGACGGCTGCGGGATTTGGCTTACATAAGCTCCTTGGTATTTGTTACAGGAGTCTTTGCGGTTACCCTTTAGCTGGTTCACTTCGTTGGCCAAACGACATGCACAATCATTACAATTACTTTTAGACATTTTGGAATAACAAAAATTTTGTGGTACTTTTCAAAATGGATTCTGGTTAAAAATTAAAGCATTTGAATGAAGGATGTCAACACTTAGAAAAGGAAGGTAAATTTGGAGAATTTCTTATTTGGGAGAATTCAGGGTAAATAAACATCTGATGTGTTCCTTAATAACATCTGGAACTGCCCTCGTAGGCCTGAGTAAGCGCTGCGATTATTTTATACGCCATGATCGCGACGAATTAAACTATAGGGTAGGGCAAAAGAGACCAAACCGGCTCGCGTACCGCTGAGACCACATCGTCGGGATCCGCTTCTTGCCCATTTCCACTTTCAGCTCCAGACAACTCCGATGCAGCGGCCGGCGGAGAAACCTTCGGCACACATGCGCGCAGCAGCTGATGCGCGAGCGCTGACCTTGACCCTCAATTGGAGAGTCGCGAGGCGCGCGAGAGAGCAGCCGACTTGTTGCCAAGTGCACTCGGCGGAGTTAAAGTTGCGCGCACCCACCCCTCCTCTCTTTCGCACTCTGCTGTATTTTGCCAGCGAGTTTTCACCATTAGTGGCGACTGTACTTCGCAGCAGATATTCACTTAGTGCGCGTGTGTATGTATGCGTAGTTGTACATAAACTGCACGCGGGCAGGAGCGGAAAGAAAGCAGGCAAATATATACACCGGGGAGAGACATACAAGCTGATTTCGCCAAGAGCGAGAGAGAGGGAGAGTAAGAGCCCCCATCAGCTGCCCGCGCCATGTGTTCGCAGCTGCAATTGTGCCGGTAAACTGGTTGGGAGAGGGAGTGAGATAAAGAGAGTGGTGCCCCCGATCGCTCTCTTCTTTGCCTTTGTACTTTTCGCCCGCCCGGTAAAGAAATAACGCATGTCTGGGATTATATTTTTTTGTCTCAAATCAGCAGCTCCAGCATTTTAATTTACAATTAAAAAACAATCACAGTGATATTTGAATTTTCATTTTCTTCATCGTACGTAGGTTTTCGCATCTTTGTGGTGTGTTCCGAGTTCTGAGTGCCGTTCGTCTTCTTCTTTGTCTACCGCTTAGCTCATCCTCTCCAGCGTTGCGTTGCTTTAATAGTTGTTCTTGTTCTTGGGTGTTATTGTTGCTGTGTGTGTCTACCATTGTTGATGTTCTCCTCTTGTTCTTAGTCTGCTTCTCTGTTCTTGCTTTTTGCGCTGCCCCTTTCGGCTCTCCTCCTCAGCATTATTCGCTACATAGCTAGCTACCCCGCTCGAGAGATCTTGCCGGGCGATTTGATTGCTTGATGGGTTACTTGGGATAATGTGGTGGGTGGTGGGGTTACATCTTGCCAAGGCTCGCCTCGCCGGCAGCAGCTGGATGGAGTCAGAGTAGAGTTGTAACGCATGGATTCTCGCCTCTGCTTCTTTGATTTTGTTTTTGATCATTTTTATTTACGATTTTTCTTCCGATTCTATATTAATTTTTTTCTGTGGAACTCCCAATAGGATCATAATTTTGTATTCGCTTCTATATAGTAATTTAAGGTATTTGTTTTTATGTTTGTTTTATATAATCTTATATAGTTTCATTCCATTCGTTATAATTTTAATTAGTAAATTCAAACACTTTGCAGCATAATCATATATATAATTATAATAAAGTGGTTTGCTTGGTGAATTCTCTTGTTGTTGCTGTGTTGGTGTTGTTGTGGCTTAGTCTCATCTTACAAATTGGGTCGTCGTTTCGTCTTCCTCTCATTCTCCTTCTCCGTCTCATCTTCTTCCTCTTCGTCGGCGTCATCTGCTCTCTCGGCTGCACAGCTGCCGTTGGCTATCGTCGTTGTCGTCTTCTTCTCGCACCTTCGCGCGCTCCCCGTTCCACGATATTCGCCTCCTCGTAGAGCCTCCTTTCTTCCTCCCTTTCTCTCGTTCGCTGCAGTCTCTAGTTTCCGCTCAGCTTTCTTCGGAAAGTTTCTCACACTTCTCGGGACGTTGATGTTGGCACCGCGCTGCAGGCTCAGCTTTTGGAATCAGAGATGGGATGGTTACTAGCTGGGATTGGGATTGGTAATGATTTTGTAGTTCATGGATTCATGTCTTGTAGATGGTTGAAGTGTATGGACTTGGGTTGGATCGATCTTGACGTGGGTGTTTGCTGCTGCTGTTGCTTTTTCTTCGGCTTCGGTTTCTGCTTAGCTGTTGTTGTTGCTGGGGCTGGCTTATGTGAATGTTGTAGCAAATTGATTTTTCGTTTTTCATTTTTTTTTTCATCTTTCTTCTGTTTTATCATCATAATCTTCGTTAACTTGTTCTTCTTCGTGTTGAAATTTTCGCATTCCTCCTTCGATGATTATATATTTTTGGGGGTGGTCCTAGTCGTAGTGGCCTAGTTCCGTCCGCCCTTCTCGTCGCACTCGCGCCTCAAGTGTCCGCTCTTGCCGCAGCCGTAGCAAGTCTTGGAGGTCTCCGGGCAGTTCTTGGAGATGTGTCCGGTGCGGTTGCACTTGTAGCACGACACGTTGGCCGGGCCGCGCTCATTGACCGCCTCGGGGCAGTTGCGCACCCAGTGGCCGGTCTTGTTGCAGCGATAGCAGGTCGGATTGTCCGCCTGGGTGCAGTCCTTCGAGATGTGCCCGATGCCGTTGCAGCGATAGCACCGCTCGGCCTCCTCGGGGCAGGCACGTGCAAAGTGCCCGAACTGGTTGCATTTGTAGCACTTCTCCCGGTTGCGGCGCATGCCGCCGCCATCGCCGCCGCGCATACCGCCGCCGCCGCCGCCACCTCCACCAACGCCAGGTCCGCCGCCGAGACTGCAGTCCCGGGCAAAGTGGCCCGGCCGGTTGCACTTGTAGCACGTGGCAGACATCGACATCTCCGCTTCTTCGCTTTTTCTCGGATCCTCACACAAGACTGAATTCGCTCCTCAACTGCTGCTGCTGCTTCCTCACTTCCTCACACTCACTCGAGCACTACACACTGCTTGCGCTGGATGCGAAAAAACCACACAGACGAACAGGATCTCCGGCAGATTTCCTTCCTCGCCGTATATTTTCGACGCCAAAAGTTAAAATGGCTGCCGAGAGTACCGAGTGGACGGGTATCGAGTACTAGTCAGAGTTGCTTCGGATGCGGATAATTGCAACACTGGTCCTCCACGCGGTGCACATTGGTTTCAGATGCGGCAATATGGAAGTCAAAACGAAAACTGAAAAGCCTGGCTATGTCGCCTGCCCAAGTACTTTGCCGCAGCCTACTTCGTTCCATAGAATCTGAATTTTCATCTTCCACTTGGTCATTTGCACTTGGGCTTGACAGAGATAAGCGCAATAATATAAGGCGACATACATAACCCAATTCGGGCCGGCTATTTTGGGACTTTTTGCTGACGTAAAACCAGTGTGCCCGTAAGGATGGCATTTTTTGAGACTTTATGGCGCCTATCGATTACTGCGTTAGGGGTACTATTCGGAAATTAAATAACTAAGAAATTTAAATGATTGCAAAAATTAATATTTTTTGCAGCATATTCTTATTTTTGCAATATAAAAATATTTTGAAGTTCTTTAAAAGTAATTACAAAAAGTCATCCATATAATCGATTACCGATAGGTAGTTAAGGGTATGCTGTACAAAATGCCGGTAGCTGAGGGGTTGATTTATGTTTCAGGTTTTCAACAAGTATCACAATACAGCTTAATATTATGCCGAAAAAAACAGAATTAAATATACTCAAATTGTATATATTCAATATACTTTGGAATACCTTTAAATTGTCAATTTCAGGTATATAATCGATTACTGCATAAAGGGTATTCATATAAATGTATAAAATTTGTTGCATTATAATTGGGTGCAACGCATTTATGATTTTTCCGTCATTATTAGTCTCTAATAGAATTTGTATAATTAAAAAGTCAATATTATATATTTATCGTTGTGCCGTTATCGAGCACTAATTGGCCAATAGAGAGGGACCTACCCGATGCTTTGATAGTTTTACAAGTGACGATACTATCGCCGAGCGAACCCATATATTAATGCCCCATCACTAGCGCCTTAAGAATTAGTTTGTTGTTTTTTTGCACAAAAATATTAACGTTAGTTATGAGTGCGTGGCCAAAATGCTAATTGTTTGGTTAGTGCTTGCCTCCACACTGAGCCGCTGCATCGGAGCCAGCACGACGATCTCGATACCGATCACCACACAGGACATCATAGCCGGCGACGTGTTTTTTGAAATCATCTCGCCGACGGATTTGGAGTACACATACCGGCTGCGACCTGCCAAGGATTTTGGTGCTGCTTTCTCGGAGCGGCTAGAGGGTGTGCCGCTGGTCCTCACAGATCCGCCGAACGCCTGCCAGAAGATACGGAACGCCCGCGATCTCAATGGCGGCGTCGCGCTCATCGATCGAGGGTGAGAACTGCCTATAGATTCGCCCCCTTATTAGGGCTTATCTTTGGGGATGGGAAGTCTGAGAGGTAGTGCCTATACACCCATATACCCACTATCAGTAGGTAATACCTTACCTATACCAACAGGCAAGGCTATTTGTATCACCCATGGAAAGATTTCGATTTCCGTCAAGTTCAGCGCTTTTAATACTTAATATTATCATATTATCAACCTGTCACAATCAAGTTACGTGCGTTGGGGGTTTATACCTTCTCGGGTGACCGGGGTTTCTTGTCTGTCAAAACTTCAAGACTTCCTTTAATGTTTCTAAAGTCTGTTATTTGTTTCAATACAGATTTCTTATGTGGGAGGACTTTGTGTTATCTCAAACTAAGACACACCCATACTTGTGACCTTATCTTAATGGTTCTCTTCCTTTTAGGGAGTGCTCCTTCCTCACCAAGACGCTCCATGCTGAGGCTGCCGGCGCATTGGGCGCAATCGTTACCGAGTACAATCCCAGCTCGCCGGAGTTTGAGCACTACATTGAGATGATACATGACAACACGTATCGTGATGCCAATATACCGGCCGGCTTTCTGCTCGGCAAGAACGGTGTCATCATCCGGTCGACGCTGCAGCGACTGAAGCGGGTTCAAGCCTTAATCAACATACCCGTCAATCTCACCTTCACCCCGCCCTCCAAGATCAATCATCCGCCATGGCTGGGCTGGTGACAAGGATGAGCACCGCGCATATGAGACCTATGTGGACGAGGCACATTCGATTTGAAACCAAAGTGCATAATTGTATTTAGAACAAGCAATCGATACAGCAACTGAGACTAATCCTTAGAGTAACAATAAGTAGCTAATTTAGTAGACAAAAGCCATCAAATGTAAATAAATTGCTAAGCAGCCAGCCAGCCAGTCAGTCAGTTCGCAAGATTGTAAGCTAGACAAATACTATAATAGTTTATTATTATGTTGGCGTGCAAGTACATCGTTACATTTTGCCCAGGGCGGTGAGATTCAGGCACATGCCAAGCGTGAGGATTACGATGACCACCACGAGGATGGCGAAGCATAGGTAGTTCGGCTGGATGGGCATCCGGAAGAGTTTGGCGGACATGTCCAGCGAGGCGGCGAAAAGCAGCGTCGAGTTGAGATCCTCCGCCGAGGTATTATGGTAAACAAAGGGACGAACCCGTATCTGATGGCCGTTCGCCTGGGCATTCTGGCACACCCGCGTCACCGAGGATGCCACGAAAAAGGGCAGCAGTCCCAAAAACAGCCACAGCACCACATTGGCTATGTTCAGCAGGACCAGCTTTAGGGCGCAAAAGTGGAAATCAAAGTCCTTGAAAAGGTAAACCAATCCGGCAAAGGCGTACGCCAGATTCATCACAATCAGGAAGCACACAGGGATGGATACGTGCTGATTTAGCCGCTCCAGTAGCTTGCGGAACTCAAGGACCTCCCTCATCCAGTCCAGCGAGTCGATGGAATGCATTAGCAGCTTATGTGACAGCGTCTCCAGATGCATCCTTAGCAAGTAGCACTCGATGTAGTAGTTGCTCAGTATAATGATCTCCACCAGATCTTGCAGCAGTATGGTGATTAGTAGGCCCACTCGCAGCCCGGTCTCCCAATCGCTTAGCACCTCGGCCAGCCAGGAAACCTTTACGATTTGGGCAGGCTGCATCACCACCACGCAGCAGGCGTAGCCGAAAAGCAGTATCAGCAAGGCTAGAGCTACTCCCAAGAAAAACCACAGCATCCGGCAGAGTCTCTTCGGTTTGGCGGACATCAGGAACACCCGCTCGATGAGGTTCTGGAGCTGTTCGTGGTCTATAACCTTGCATACTAAAACGGCTGAGACAAATCCCATCAGATTGAAGGCACTGGGCACAATGTAGCCAAACAGAAGTTCTCCAATTGTGTTTGGAGTAACTGCTCCGCCGTCGGTTCCATTAGTGATTGGTCTGATATCCCGGTAGCTGTTGAATCCTCGATCGCCTCTGTAAAAAATCAATTAAATGGATATATAAGGGTTTCTTTGGGATGCGATTATTTATAGGTCATAAATCTCTATGAATTCCTTAACCCCTCACGTAACTCGAAGTGCTTTTAAGGTGATTTATTTTAAAGAAGGCATACAAGTTTATTGTTAAAACTACGTGATAAACGCGCTGGGATTTGTTCCCCTCTTCATTATATAGCTTACAATATTAATATTTGTGTTTTCACAGCTAGCCAATTTTTTTTTTTTAATTTATTGAGAAGTGATTTACGGCCACTTGGTTTTTCGCTATGCAGCGGCGTCGCACTCACCTGTAGCCGCAAATGTACCGCAAAACATAACCAAGCAGCAGCACACATAGCACCATCAGCGCCTGGACGTAGCTGCAGCAGGCCCGGACATTGCTCATATCCGTTGAAATGGGATTGAGGCCCACCAGCATCAGGATGGCCACATAGGGACGGAGGAACTGTGTACGGAGGAGACATGTGGAGTACCCACGATTCGTTGGTTAGATAATCCACGGGCGACGGTTGGCAGGCGGTCTGATGCCATCGATGGCACCACACCCACACCAAACCAGCAGCTTCAGACCTACCTTTCGTTTGCAGTAGTCCAGGAGGGCGGAGGTGGGTTCATGCTCTCCCGGCTGCTGCAGTTCATCGTTATTGGCATTCCCATTGAGGCGATTGATGAAACAAAAAGAGCTCTCCGCATTGTGCCGATACATGACAGACAAAGACAAACGTCAACAAAACGGCAGCGGGAGCGAGACGGGTGGGCGAAAGTAACGGTTGTAGTAACAGGTCTCATTCACAACAAAAGCACATAGCGTGGGTGGGGAGGCACAGTGAGAGTGGGAGTGTGAGTTTGGGGAGAGTGCTTGGGGCGGCACACCACGTGAGAGCGAAAGAGAGGGACAAATAGACCGATCGCGGCTGGCGGTCCAGCCACAACTGAGGCCCCAACTTACCAGCTCGTCGTGGAGCCAGGATGAGCCTATCGAGGTGGCTCGGCTCCTGCTTCGGCTGCCGCTTCGGCTGCTCCACGGCTCCGCTTCGGCTGTTCGTTCGGTGCCGTTCATCAAGTGCAACTGTAGCGGTAACGGTAAATTGACTAATTGAAACTCGAGCCCCAAAGTCAGAGAGAGAGATTGGGGGAGAGAGAGAGTGAGCGCGCAAACAATAACAATCAGCGTAGAGAAGCTTTCCTTCGTGAAGCTCTCTTTGAGCTTTGTGTTCTTGCCGCCCCATTTCCCCCGCGTCCTACACACACCCCAACCCCCTTATCAATCAATTTTATCTCGGGATCGCGTTTCTCGAGTCTGCTGGGCACCTGTTACAGTTTAGATAGGAATCAGGCCCTGTTATCGCCAAGCACTATCTGCCCCGTAGTAAAATTTGCATTTACATATGTTCTGCTTCCATATCAGACATGTGTAAACTCCCCACTTGTACATATGTGGATATGTAATAAATAATATGCATTATTATCGCGTGGCAGCGGGCTTTCCTTTGTCACGCTTTCGCTGATCGCACGCCCTCTCCCAATCACTTACTCTCTCTTTCGCTGTCTCAAGACCTAACGGCGCATTGATGCTGATTATGCTTTATTGGAATCTCTCTTTCATTATACGTATTACTCATGCTGTGGACCTCCTCCCTCTTTTTACGCCTGCGATAAGAAAGTCTTCAAGCTTTTCTTTGGACTATTATTAACCCTCTATATGTCTAAGGAAACATAAAAAAAATAAACAGAAAATATGGCGAATATTCATGGCATGTACATATGTACATATGTATATGTACAATATATTAATATCATGCAAGCTGCCCATATTAATTATCAGTTGTTGGGCAAGTCATCTTTTAGTATTTGCTTTTATTTGTTTTTTAATTAACTTTTTTTGGTCTCTGTGCTGCCTTTCAGCACGCAACACTTTGGGTGATAATTTAAACTGTTTGCATCAGACTTGACTGATCTGACGAGATCTCTCAGAAAAATCTAAAATTTAATAGTCTTCGCCCACTGTTAACTTTGGGGATATCAATGTAATAAAAATATACCTAATTAAATTAATAAAATCATTTGTAATACTATTCACTTTTAATTAAATAAGATTAAGATCTTAAATAGTTTATATTTTTTTTTACAACATTTCAGAAATGAACTGCTAAAATAATTACTCCGATTTTTAAACAAATATCACGATATGTTATTGCGAATTAAGTAATTTCCAGAGTAATTTTCACATCGGTTTAACTTTTTTGTGCCCACCTCCGCCCCATCGGTAATAAAGTTTCGAAATTTACGCCAAAGTAATTAAATGAAATTGAACGCAAGTCGAAAGCGGTTTCAACTTTTTGCCGCCATTTAAAATGCTGTTCGACGATTTGGTAACGAGGCCAAGGGACAGAGAGGCCGCATTCCACTTTCAGTCCAGCTTCAGGCTGAGCTACATGGCGCCGCAGCAGCAGGAGAAGCCGCAGACAGAAGCCGCAGCCTGTCGGGATGTGAGCTACCAGAGTAGAGTATCTGGTGCCGGGACTTCCCCTTTGCACTCTCATGTAAATTAGCTGCGTTGTCAAATAATTCTGATTTGTTGTTACTACACAGACACACACTCACACAGTAGTGGCATGCTAATAAAAGCGGCATTCACCCGGCGAGTCCTGCTCTCGTCCTGCCATCCTGCAATCCCCTCATCAATATGTCAGTCTGACCAACACGCTCGTCACTTGAACCGAGCCCTGCCCCATCTTCTCGACTCTAACTAAGCGTGGGCAGCAGCGTTTTTGTTTAAAAATCAAATCAAATATTACGAGAAATTTTCAATGTGGTCGAATGCATAGGAAATTTTATGCCCGCCACAACCGCAAAAACGCAAATGTTGACTCCGTCGGATAGCAGTTGGAATACGAGCCCGAACCCGTCCAGATGAAGCCGGACAGATACGGATACCACTCGCACATCGCACATCATTCAGATACGGATAGGGACGACTGGGTGGACTGAGCTGGTCACAGAAATTGTGTGACCCGTCATGTCACACATCGCTTTAATTTAGATTTAAACCGGACCCAGGGATATTAAGCGGAAAATGGTACTTCTTACAATACATGATAAAAAGATACTTTCTAGAACCTATACTCCAGTATCTGATATATATACCCTAACTAAGAAAAAACTATTTATATATGTATTTTACATTAGTGATTAAAAATAATAATAATAATAAAGCTAAAATTTTAAAAACACAACATAAAAGATACTATCC
>JAEIIJ010003513.1:0-28460 GCA_018904815.1 Drosophila ogumai
ATAAATATAATTTTTTTTAAATTAAATATTTAACAAACATACATTTTCTGTACAACTTTCATCAAATGCAACATCAAATGCAACTTAAAAACACAACAACTTTACCGTCTAAACCCTATCATTTTCTCATAATGAAATTAGTAAGCTTTTGTAAGCAAATTGCTCCCCGAAACTAACAAGCCGAAATAACAATTTTCAGCAAACTTACCGAAGGGCAATAGTGTTCACCTAGGAAAATGCCTGTCAACACATATGCAAATCTATTAATTCCCTCAAAAAGTTTCGTTGAAAACTTACAGACCATAAAAGCCATTTATGTAGCAATTTGCACAACAAAAGACAGCCAACGAAAAATCCAGGAAACTTGTAAAACTATTAAAGCACCCGAAAAGAAAAACAACCTTCAGAGGGAAAGGGGAAAACTTGCATAACTCGGCTCGTTGACAGATTGTGGGGAAACACTTGGCAGAAACACTTGCAAAATATGCACAATACCCCCGAAAAAATAGGAGAAAACAACTTCAAGACAAGGTGAAGCAGGAATTTTGTGGATACAGTGAAAAATATTAAAGGAATTTATATATTTTGACTTTTGGTAAAAATAAAAGTTATCTAGTTGGAGTCCGAAATCGAATCGATTAGAAACAAAATGCAAAGTAAAAATTACATAAGAAACCATCTTTTAGATTCAAAAATTGTTAAATAAATATTAAATAAAGCGTTACACTCAAAGAACATCATATTTTATTATTTAATATAAAAAAGAATTATAATTATTCAAACTTTTCGTAATAAAAAATAACACCAATTCGGTCATTTGTAAAATTACCCCTTAGCTAAATTTAAATTATTATAGTCTTGCACTTCCTTCTCTCTCTGCATCTCTGTACAAGGATTCTCCCCCCAAAACTCCTCTAAAAACTCCCAAAATAAGAAAAGTGAAAAGAGAAAAAAAGGAAACCCCGAAAAGCACAGACAAAACCATGTATTGTAGATGGCAAAAGTCAAAAAGGAGCAGCGACGGCGAGGAAGCGGAAAATGCTACTACGACACTGATGACGACGTGGCGCAGACGTTTGTGTTTGACTTTGTAACATCGTTACACAACAACAAACTAGCGCACTTGTTGCATAAGTCGCCCACACACACACACAGCACAGCACAACATACACACCCACACAGGCACAACAAGTGGCAGCATCAACACAACGCACAAAAGTATGCAAAGAAAGCACTTCACACGTTCTAACAACGCAGTCGCCGCAGGGGTTTTGGTGACGTTTTTGGGGGAATGAGGACTTTTGGGGGGAGGTTGGGGCTTGGGTTGGGAGTTTTCCGGCTGCTGCGCCACTCGCGGCACTTTCGGCGATTTTCGTCGATTCCCTCGCGCTGGAAACATATACGTTTTGTGCAGAGCAGGAGCAGGAGGAGGCGGAGACGAAGGCTAGGAGGTTTTCCTTGCCGGCTTTTCCACCAAACACGCGAAGCAACAGTTGTCATCTGTCGACAACTTGTTGTTTGTTTCGGCTTTCACTCGCCATTTTATGTTACTCCAAGAAAGCTTCAACAGGTAACGAGGGGAGATAAGTAAGGCTAATGCTAGGATATTTTTAAAAATACAACTTTTAAGAGATTAGATTTTAGATATTTTATTCACAAAATTATTACATTTAATAAAATATGAACAAAAAAACTCTTTCAACCAAAATTCCTTGAAATCCCAAGCCTTGAATTAAAGAAAATTTCCCCATTTACGCCCTTAGCTATATAGTAAGCTGTAGAAAAATACCTACACGAAAATGATTTTACTTTTTTCAACCCCGAAAAAATCCCCTCTTTTTGTTTTTATCCCAAAAAAAAAGAAAGAAATATGACAACTTCCAGACCAAAAGCAATTTTTTTCCCACCTACTCTCCCCCTTTGTTAACACAAAACAAAAAATCTAGGAGTTTTCTTGCTTGTGGCACTTGTGGCGCTTTCAGCTCCTTTGGTGGCAATTGCTTTTGTGCGGACACTACAAACTGTACTTCCGTTTTATCTGCTGCGTCTTTGTCTGCAACAGGCAAGGATTGGAGGGGAGCGGGTGCAGAGACGACATCTAATCGATAAATATTCAGCACATTGCTTGTAAAAATACATTGAAAATGCATTAGACTTTGGCTCAATGGCATGAATTTTAATAGCAGCCACGATGCAGCTTCCACGTATTCGTATTCGTATTATTTCCCGATATTTTCTCACTCTTATTCGCCCCCCAGTTTTTTGTTGGTTTAATTAAGCTAAACTCTGGGGCTGCTCGGTGGCAGCTCTAATGTGGAAATCGTGTGCCATAAATTTTCAGAATAAATACGAATACTGTAACTGCGAATGCAATTGACAAGCCAGCCAAGTGCACAATTTCTAAGCGCTCTCCCAAGGTTGACAAGGCTAAAAAAGCGTCTAGGAATAATAGTGGAGAAATCCAGTTAACTTTTGTTTTTTTGCAAAAAGGCAAAACGCAATCAAAACGCTGCAAGTCAAATGCCATTTGCCGGCCACTAATCAAACGTAACGAAATTGCCAACATAAACACGCTTAAAGAATGAATGAGACTGGAGAATTGAGAATTGAGACCCGAGAAGCCGGAGACAAGTTCGCCTTGAGGTTTCGCCAAAATGGCGTTGCAACGGTAAAAGGCGACCGACGGCTACTGACGGGTTAAGAAGGCAGGAGGGGGCAGCATTGGGTTAAGTCGCTGACGTCTATTCGTTATATGGCGACAACGGCAACAACTTGTTGTGCGACATTTTATGCGGAAGCAAAAAAACGCCAAGAATATAACGAAAAAAAAAAAAAAATAAACTTCAACTTGGCGAGCCACGATGCGTATACGTGATATGTCGCACTCGTCACGCTAACATTTTACTCTTTTGGCAGATAAAAAACACAACGAAAGCCAACTTTCTAAAGTGATTTAGTCATATAGTTCATATAAAATTAATTCAAAAGAAATTGCTTGCCGATTTATTAATAATTACAAGGAAATGCCAAAGAAATCGGAAGATTTTAAGTTCATTTAGTGGGAATATTTAAATTAAATTTAAATTTAAACGATTATTCATTTTATTTATGTTTTTATTTATTTTAAAACAAAAGAATGAGGCTTAAGTTTAATAATACTAAAGAATTTGATAATAATATGGTGAAATATTTTAAGTAATACTCAGAAACAGAACCTTGCTCTCCATATGGTTTGTTGTTATCTTGTGAACTTTCGTCAGAATTTTTCGATTTTGATCGAAGGCAATTGGAATCAATAAGCAACAAAGAGCAAATGCAACACTCCCCCCTTTGGCTGAATCACTCGCTCCAATTGCACTCACTTGCATTTGCTGCCATGCAATGCAAGGCAATGCAAGCTGATAACCGATAATCATTATTGCAACAAATTGATACAGCAAAAAATCTAAGAAATTTTATTTAAATATATATAGAAAAGTACGCAAACACAACAACGGAGTGTAATTGATTAAAAAAAAAAAGAATTTTAATCAGAATAAACCTCTGGCAAATATTGCAAAAATACTCCCCGTACGACTTATATTTTCGTTTATATATAGAAGCTGATTCGAATAAAGATGTTGTAAATGGCAAAAAAAAAAAAAAGTATTATGTGTCCCAATAACTTTGGTGTGGCAACAAAAAATGAGTTGTGTCTCTGTTGGCGAAATGTAAACAAAAGCCAAACGATAAGCGGGGGACTGGCTGATCAAAAAGCGTTCAGCTACTATCTGGCAAATGTACTATATATGTATATAGTATCTACCGTAGTTTCTCGTGATATAGAACAGGTTACTCATTACATAGTTTTTATTAAGTATTTTTGTTTAAAAAATTACGAGTTTTATTAGTTAAATTAAGGATTTTAAAGAAAAGTACATCCTTAAAGATACTTATATAAACACATCAAAAACTCCAGGAGTTAAATAAATAAATAAAACAAATACACATAATATGAAACAGTAAATAAAAATAATATTAATAGAGTAAAAATTAAAAATTATATTAAAAAGCGTTAATGAGCATTAAAAATAATTATAATAAATAAATTTTAAATGGATTCTTGCGTATTATTTGCTCATTTTAGTAATATTCCTAATAAACTACATGACTAAACGAATATTTCTATATATTCTTACTTAAAAATAATTTTAAAATTCCTTCGAAATTAATTTAAATAAATTTCAAATGCAAATTTGAGCAGTTTTTTTTTATTATTGAAGTATTTGTAATATCTAAAGACAAATGAAGTTGATTTATGAAAAATGAAGATAAGCCACAGGTGTGTCTTTAATTCTGACTCATTTCTGATTTTTTAATAAGCCTTTCTCATAATTTTAAAGAATCTAAGTTTTTCACCCAAAACAACCCTTATTTTTTAAAGCTATATTAACGTGATCAACAGAACTATAAAAGCCTCGAGAAAACTAGAGAAAAGTCAATGTGCTTTCGGTTGCAGCATTCATTGGCAATGCACATGACTTTGCAACTGTTGCGCTCTCTTTGTTGTCACTGCATTTACAGCTATTGTTGTTGTTTTTACTGTTGTTGTTTTTGTCACAGTAGTTGCAGAGCAAGGGCTCTCTCTCTTTCTCTCTTTTTGCACTTTATGAGATAATACCTTGAACGTGCGTCAGTCGTCAGGTCGTTGGCGTTTTACAACTGAACTACAATTGCGAGATATATATGTACCTATTCATTGTGAGATTTTAAGCTTACTAGCTAAAATGAAATGAAAAGTGTAAGGTAAAGACTTGCCGGAAAAGTGCGCAGTTCTTAGGGGTTCTGATCTCTACAAACAAATGTAAATAAGTATATCATCAGCACTATTATCTATTTGGAATTAGTCATCTCGCAACCAGGAGAAAAAATGGCACGTTCCACCATTTTGGACAATCTAACTGCGCACTTAAAAAAGAGACACCCGAAAAAGAAAAAATTTAATAAAAAGAAAAGCGAAAAGAGCAAAAAATATAGCAGTAAAGAGAGCAGAGAAAGAGATTCAAAGGCTTATCAGCACAAAAACTGAAAACTAAAATGGCAACTAAAACTAAACAAAGCCCAAGCAAAGTTCATAAAAACAACGAAAAAAATAAAGAAATAAATAAAACAAAAAATAAGAAATCATTAAGGCTCATTTACATGCCACACTTCCACTCGACTCAAGAGCGAGAGCGCAATGTTCTTGAGTGCAACAATGCTCGAGTGTTTTGAAGGGAAATCCACCACAGGAGAGCGAAGAAGGAGAGAGGAGAAGGCGCTGTGCCATTGCTTTTCTTAATGAGCAGGAAATGCAGTTTCTCAAGCCAAATTGGTGAGTTAATGCATTTTGAGTGACTGTCGGAGTCTTTACTTATTCATAACAGGGCAACTTTAAAATGTTTTAAGCGGTTTTTAGGCCTTTAAATAATTAAATAAATAATTCATTAAAATTGTAGTACTTGAATTAAAAAAATTATTTTAGATTTAAATTAATAAAATCCAGGACTTACCAATTGAAGTATATTTACATATATGATAAAAATATTTAAATGTAAAAAAATATTTGTATTTTAATAAATGGAAATAAAAAGGTAACATAATATTTAAAATTTCCTAATTTTTCCCCCAAAAAAGCAAAGCCAAGTTTCTGCCGCTCTTTGAGTGCGTTCTTCTCTTTTTTTACACCCCTCCCTTTGGTCGCAAAAACCCCACCAAAAAAAGGCAGCTAATTGCTGTGACGCCGGCAGCGCAGCGGCAGAAATGCATTTTTTTACGATAAGCTAGTGTGCGTGCGTTAAAAAAGCGAAAAATAAATGTGTGGTGAATAAAGGCTGAGATGTTCTAGTGTGTGTGAGTGTGTCTGTGCTGGCATTGTTCTAGCAGGGTCTCTAGGTTGAGTTACTTATTTCGGCATATTTTTTGAAGCTTGTCAACAAAATATTAAAATCTCAAGATTTTGAAATAATTTGTCCTTATTGTTTGGCTTTCAAAAATGTCCTTGAAATTTGCTATAATTTAAGTACGATTTTTGGCAGCTTTTCGCGCAGCTTGAGCCATTTTTTTTATCAACGCGCGCTGCTGCAACTGCATTTGCAATGCACTCGCTCTCGCTCTCCTTTCGGGCCACTCTCGCTCTCCCAAGCCCCGTTTTTACCCCGCTCGACTCCTAAAGTTCTCGCGTCTGCGCCTTGCGAAAATAACTCAAAGCTCAGAGTCTCTGCCTCTCTGTTGCTGTTGTTCTCTCAGCATTCTAGTTTTTTGCAATATGCAGTTTTTCGCGCGACGCCGACGTCACTTCGGAGCTGGTGTCTTCGTGTTGTTGTGATATAATTTCGCAGTCGCTTCGGCAGTCGCATAAACACAACGCATCCGATATGCAACGGAACGCATTTTCGGACGCGGCCCGAGTCGTTCCGAGGTGTAGCGTCCGCCGATCGCGTATATCAATCGTAAAGCATTAAGCGCATCGCCCATTTACACGCAGTCGGCCACACGAAATTATAGCCAAATTTTAACTACAAACGACAATTGCCGAAAGTCGTTATTCGATATTATTCGATATTATTCGACGGATAGCTGCAAAACCAAATAAAGTGCATATCGGGGCTAACAAAAATTTAGATAATATAAAAACAAAAACTCAAAATGACTGATGAAAATTTTTATTATTTAATGTATCCCCAAAATAGTGTCTTATATAATACAAATAATTTCAAAGTTTTACTTAAAAATCTTACGCTAAAAAACCCAAAAAAAGTGAACTAAAAATCTGGAAAAATGCAGTTAAAAAATAACATAAACGTGAACGTTATCGGAAATATATAGTACATCAAATACTTCATATATAAACAATCGAACATCGATAAATAGAAATCTTAACAAAAAGTTTAAACAATTTTCAATTTCTAAAACAGTTTTACATTTGATTCCCATAAAATTGATTCGAAAAGAAAATTAATACAAATAACCTTCACAAAAAATATTAAAATCTTCAAAATTAAACCAAGACATAAACTTGGGCTAACATAAGTTTTCCAGACCGAAATAGAGTGCATTCTTAAGAAAGTACAGGTTTTAAATTATGATTTTAATTTTAAACACAAACTTGAAAAATATTAAAAATAAAAGAACCCAAAGTTTCCATCAAATATCCCCCAAATAATAAAATTTACTAGTTAAAACTCTCAAAATTTTGCTTTATATATTTGAATTCAAATCTGTGTGAGATTTACCATACAAAAAAAAACTTTTTAAAATGTAAAAAAATCTTCAAAAAACACCATGCTCCCCATATCAAGTATACGCCATGTGTGCATGTGATTTTTACGCACAATCATCATAATCATCATCGACATCAATCGCCCGCGTTTGTTTGATTTTTTTCGGCATTAATTTAAATTGCAATTGCCGCTTGTCTCTTGTTTTCCCCCATGTGTGTGTGTGTGTGTGAGTGCGAGAAACGCTGACGTCGCTGCCGATGTCAACGCCAGCATCGCTGCCGCGGTTAACGGCAACGCCGGCATCGGCATCGGCGTCAACGTCGCTGTCGCCGCGCTGTCATGCAAAATGCGGAAAAGTTTTTTTCGCGCACTCGCAAAATTTTTATAGAATGCATTTTTATTTCGGTCTTTTGGTTGAATAGTTGCATTGCCCAGCTCAAGTGCGTGTCTCCGGTTGATTGAATAAGAGTGTGCCTGTGCGATTGTGTGTGTGTGTGTGTGTGTTTGGGTGTGAGCCTTAATAAAAGCAAACACCAAAAATATTGAATAACAATTTCGTGAGAAAACTGGGGAATGCCCCGAAAAACAACAAGAGTGAAAAGTGATAAGGAAGAAAATACTAAAGAATATATTTTAAAATATAATACAAAATGAAATAAATAAAAACCAACAGTTTCAGGACATGGAAATTTTAAATAAAACATAATTAAAATTTACACAATTAATTCAAAAAATAAAATCAAACAAAGAACAGAACTTAAGCTTCAAAGCAATTCCAAGCCTGGCATTTTATTCAACAATTTTACACTTCCCTTAGTTAAACTTCAAGGCCTTAGTTTATGAGCATGACAAGAACATAACAAAAATCCGGAAAATTATAATCAATTCCAACCATAATTAAATAATAAATGAAGGCCAAGTGTTCAATAAAAAAAGGAAAAGCCTTGAAACCATAAATAAATGCAATCGAATTGAACTTCAAAGAAACATTAAATGCACCCAAGAAGTCATTTAATAATAGAAATAAAAATTCATCAACGCACTGCATTTCATATATTAATAATGCCGACTTCGATTCTCATTCACTGCACCCATAAAACTTGGCTTAAAAACAATGCCTGAAATCCTTAAAAAAAAAGTTTAAAAAATAGATGAAAAGATGGCAAAAACGGGTGAAAAAAAACCACAAAGGCAGCGGCATACAAAATGAACTGTAGCCAAACTTCTGAAGCAGCAACAGTAGAACAAAACAAACAAAGTACCCAAAAAAAAAGAAAATTATAGAACGGGCTAAGAGAAAAGCAGGATCCAGTGGGAGGAGCAGAGGAGCAGCGCCGTAGATGAAGAAGAAGTAGTAATAAAGTGTGTATTTTTTCGGGTGGCTCGTCGTCGTCGTCGCCAACTTTTCTGTTTTCTGTGCAGGCAAATGTAACAAATTTTTGTCAGTTTCAATTTTCGTCAGAAAAATCCCCCTCCCTGCCCTGCCCAGCCCAGTCCAGTTCCCTTAGCCAAGCACTACCGCCCATGACAATGGCCAGGTCGGTCGCCAGTCTCCAGTTGCTGGCATTTACTTTGCCGTCGGGCTTGGCGCACAGCATAATGAACAAAAACTAAGAGGGAACGGAAAACAAAAACGGAAAAAATTCCAAGGGGCGGGGTGGGTTGGTTAAAATCAACTCCCAGATATGCTAGACAAAAAAAAATGGCAAATTAAATAGCCGAAAAAAATGTAGCTGCAGCTGCGCAACATCAATTGGAATACCCCTACCAGAAAGTTTAACCCTCACCTATTCTCCAGTTCCTCCGAAAAAAACCCATCAACTGACCAAGCTGAAAACACAGAGAAAAACCTCATTTAATTTGAAGCCAGATCGGTATAAGAATACAATTAAATTAAAATACACATTTCAGAAGATAAATTCAATAAGTTTACAATTCTTAATGTTTTATAAAGTATTTTGTTGAATTTATTTTGATCTCTGATCCAAAAGATCATTAGTTGTTAGACTAAAAAATATAATTAATATTTTAACAAACTACATATTTTATATTACATTTGATAAAGATCTACCAAACGAAAAAGTAAAGTTTTGTCCAAGTTAAAACATAAAACAAAGGTTTGCACATTTGTTTATAAATTACAGTCTAAAAATCTCTAATTAATCAAGCATAAATATCATTTAAATAATTTATTTGCCGTGGAGAGCATCCATTTGATTTTTCTTGCTTCCTTGGCTCACCTTCCGTTTCGGTTTTTTATCCCAGCTCCTGCTTTATTATTTTATTTTACGTTTTTTTTTTTGGAACATCCTTCTCCTTTGCTTTTTCCCCCCTCGTTAACCCACGAAACTTAAATTACTATTTACAATGGTATTTTTTTGGTAGATTTTTTTTTTGTTTTTCTGCTCAGAACTTGGCAGGCGAATTTTTTTTATATACATATATATAATTTTTTTATTCGCATTTTTCGCTGCCATAAACTTTTTTTAAGCTCAACTTTAAGGGAAGGAGGGGATGTAGGAGGGAGAAAACCAAGTTGAAGCTGTGCTCTGCTGGCTAATTTCATTTTGGGCCAACTCAGTTCATTTTTTTATGCAGCTGCGTTCAGAAATTCCGATTAAAATCAAATCATCTCCGGCACCGCCGTATCGAGAGTATATAATATATTTTAAAATAAAAAAATCTTGCCATTAATCAGAGTGCCGGATATTCGATAAATCCATTTCATAGCATTCTTTAAATAGCTTAAATATTTGTCAGATACAGATAATTATCTACGGAGATTTTCATGCATTCTCTTTTTTTATCGCCACAAAAAAGTGCAGTGAATGAGATCATTTCGGCCACACGTTCCTCTCTGTTGCTTCTTTTACAACTTTTTCCACTTTTCCATATATACTTTTTTTTTAGATATTAAACAATATAAACAACTACAGTAGCAACAACAACAACAACAGCAGCAGCAACAACACTTTTGTTAGTAAATTTATGTTGAATTAAAAACGAAACAAACCACATAAAAAAGTGCAATCCAACAAATAAATAAAAAACCAATATTACCGTTAAAAGAACTAAAAAAAAGGAAAATAATTAAAAAAGTAGCCATTACTTTTGAATTATTTTTAATGCAAAAAAGGAAAAGGTTCATATAAATAAAGCAAAAAAAATATATAATAATAATGAAAATGAAAAATCCTTTTGATAAAACACCATATCAAAGAGCCAGAAATTAAATGCAGGAAAAATAATTAAAATAATTAATACACAAGCGCAACTGTCAAAAAATCTACAACAACTCAAAGTGCAACAACCAACAACAAAATAGCAGTGGAGGAGTACAAACAACAACAACAAAAAAATCACACAATTGCCGCTGTCTGTAAATTGAACATGCAAAAAAAAATCCACCAAATATAATACAACAAAAAAAAAACGCCCAAAAGAAAAATTCGCGTTTCATTTTCACGAGCTGCATATTATTTACTCTGTGCTCCATATATATATTAATATATATATAAATACAACAAACCAATAGCCCAAAAAAAAAAAAAAAAAAATCAGCAACAACAATAAAAATTTCGCCTGCATTTCGCCTTTTGTGAACGAGAGAAGAATTTTTATTGTATATAAAAATTATATACACCGCCGGGGTGGAGCTGCAGCAACCCACTCCAACACTCAAAGTGGAGAGTGGCAACCCTGCTGCTGTAAATTGCTCTGCAGCAGCGCAGCAACAGTGCAGCAGCATCATCATCCGCAGCATCAATTTGGCTTTTGGGCAGAGATAATTTAAGACAAATATATGTGATGCTATGCACATCAGCAGCTATGAAATATGTACGTATACTGAAATGGTCCTCAAAATAATCGCCAATAAAATTGAAAATAGATTTTATGGCTAACTATAATTAATAGCTCATAAATAATACCATAATTAGTGATTAGTTGGTCATAGATATATCCGTAAGAGCGATCTTCGGCTCTTGTATAAATCAATTAGCGAATAAAACACTTTTTAATCGAACAAAACTCACATTGAAATGCATTTTAGATTAATTATGAATTATTAGACTATTTTTTCTATTTAAGTTTTTAAGTCCAACAAAATTATCATCAATAAAAAACAAAGCTGTTTATCAGTTATAGTGGTTTTAATTCGAAGACTTTAATTCTAGAAAAATAGTATTTTATTTCATATCTTGAACAATTACTCTTCAAATACAAAATTCTGGTCTGTCAAAAAGGTTAATAATCTTTATCATTCATAATTACCCTGAAACCCTTTCTCCTTCACTTGCGGTTCAAGTTCTACGATCGCTTATCGATCGGTAAACCCCTAAAATTACATGAATATGTATATTATTTATGAATTCATACAGATATATGCAATATATATGCCTCATTGACATTGTCCTTCAGTGACAACAACAGCGACGGCGATGTACGAAAGCGAAATGTGTAAACAAAGATACACAATGGGCAGGGTTGGGGAGGGGTTGTGAAACGGGGGTTTTGTGGGAGGTTGGGAGACAGAAGGCAGGGGACTATCAGAGGCGTCACAATGCGATCGCCGCAAGTACAATTACATTGAGCAATACTTAAGGACAGAAGTTCAAGCAACTGTCGAGTGCAAGCCCATAGATACTTTCCATATAGATGCAGATACATGCACTGCGACAAGCACAGTATTGGGGAATTAATTAAGGATTTATATCAGTTAAACCAAAAGATATTTAAATGCTGAAAAAGAGGAAAGATGCAAGCTCAATAATTGCTTTTCAATGTTTTTCCTTTTCATAGACCCATGTGACATCAATATTCAAATATCTACAAATGAATATTAAAAAAAAAAAATCATAAATTTCTCTGAATACACCTCAGATAAATAAAAACCATATCTGAGCCCATTCATTCATTCAACAACACCCACTCACCAAATTCTTTCCCCTGCTATCACTAAGCCGGAAGCCTGGAGATACAAACGTTTCTCTTAATTTCTCTACATTTCGCAGTGCCAAAGATTATCAAAATTTGATTCACGATTCACACAACAATGTGCAGCTATAATCTCTGTCCAATCTGAACAATCTGAAGCCAAGTCTGTGCAGCGGGCGCTTATCAGCGAAACCCTGACGCAGCCGATTGTGACCCAAATTACGACAGCTTTGGCTCGCCTCGTCGAGCCTGATACGTGGCGAAATCTCAAAAAATACAGCAACAATAAATTTAAGCAAGAAATTATTGAACAAAAAAATATATATACCAGTACTTGCAATCGCGCAAACAAAAAACAAAATAAAATAAAATAAAAAAGAGGGAACAACAAGAACAAAAAGCGGAAACATTTTGCGCTTTCTTATCAAGGCATACGAAATTGATTTTATTTTGTTGCTGAAAATTTTGCGCCACGAACGAAAATTCGAGCTGCCTGCCAAGTGTGGAAATATATATACTAGAAACTGATATATATTCTTAACAACAATATGCACTCTATATACATACATATATAGTGATAGTTGTTGTGCACGATTCGAGTCGAGTCAACGCATAGTTCAAATTATCGCAGTTTCAGTTTTTTATATTATATTTTACTATATTTATTTTCACAAAATAGTTACAGCTGATAACGAGGTGCGGCTGCAATGCACTCTATATAGAGTCGTAAAAAATAATGTAATGATTTCCCCATAAGCCGAGAGAGGAAGTTAAAAAAAGAAATCAAAGCGATTGAACCTTACAACATTTTGGGATATCCACCCGATGATTGCTTATGCTCCTCTGACTCAGGTTCTTTGTGATTAATCATTTCTTTATTTCGGTGGCTTATTTATTTATTTATTATTTGTTTTTTTTTTTTAAATATATATTTTTTACTTTTTGAGAAAGCAAAGTTCAGTTTCGTTCAGTATTCTCTGCTCGCATGTCAAACCATATCCAAAGTACAAAAAGTGGTGAAAAAGTTTTCAAGGCTGATCAAATTTCGTTTGCAGCTGTTTTAGGCCGCTTTTTGTGATTTTTGTTTTTGTTTTACTAGATAGTGGACACTCAAAAAGTGTTTACCATTTGGCCGAAAGATAACACACATTGCCATAAAGGCAATAAAAAAATAAAAAGAGGTGTTGTAAATACAAATGCAATGCTGCGTAAACAGAAACGAAAAACAACAACGTGACAAATGTGTGAACATTAAATATACGTTTATTAACAACAAAAGGAAAACGGAAAAAACCTAAAATAAACGAAATCAAGCGCAAAAAGAAAATAATACTTTTGCTGACTTGACTTGAAATCGCTGGAAAAACGAGGGAGAAGAGGGGGAGGAAAGCGTAGTCTATTACTTGGCGTTGGCCACACACGTGGATAATTCCAGTACAGTGCGTTTAATAAACATAAGGCCTATTCTTTAAAGTAAAAGAATTTTTATCTAAGAAAAGCTGGCCCTTTTATATTATATGTTCTTATCTTTCAGACCTTAAAATAAATTGTAATTTATTGGTTCCTAAAATCAGTCTTAAAACCAATCCCAACAATTAAAAGATTTAAAAGCCCAGTACTTTAAAGCGAGTAAACAGTTAACTGTAATTAACTATATTTTTATTGTTTAGTTTCAACTAAATAAAACCTCATTAGACTTCACCAGTTTCCCCATTCACTCACTTGAATTATAGTCCAGTTCTATTCCCCTTTTTAATCGTAGCTCCTGTGACCGAAACGCACTGTATTTCGACCATAATTAGCTTTGAGCCAGGGGACCAAGGCACACATTTAATGCCACAACAAATTCACAACCATCAATGTCTGCGGTGGCAATCTCTTGCCAATCCAGCAAACATTTAACAAACGGAAACAGCTGTCTCGTTCTCGGTCTCGTCCGAGCTCTCATTCTCATTCTCCTGCCATTTCCCGACCCGATCTTGGGCCCAAAGGCCTTTCGGCCCTGGCAGGAGAGGCATCTGCATATGCCAAAAGGAAGCTGCTACCAAACACTCACACATTGAAGCGGGCATTGCAGCCGGCTGATGGTCAGAACCTGCAGCGAAAAATCTACACAGAAAAATAAGTTGGATGGGGAAGTGTATAAGAAATTTGGGAAATAGTCTTGGCTTTAAGATAAATATCAGAGAGCTTTTCCTACTGAATTTTAGGGTTCAGTTTCTTAGATAATTTAAAAACCTTTAATTACTATTTTTCCCTCAGTGTATTTATTGTAAACTGAGCTAAAGTAGAGCCTGGCCACATGCGATGGCTGTGCCACAGTTCTAGCCAACAACAAATAGTTGCAACTGCCTGCATAAAACTTGGCTAACGACTTTTTTCCGTTGGCGCTCTTGACTTTTGCATTGAAAATCGTGCAATTCACCTGCTGCTGCTGCTGCTGCTTCTGCTGCTGTTGCTGCTGCTGCAGTAACAACAACAACAACAATGACGCTGAATGCATCTGCATCTCGTCTGCCTTGCATGTTAATGTTACAGCTGCACTTGCACTTGCATCTAGCTCCTCGTCGTCGTCGTCGTCGTCATGAATGAGTCTCGCGAAAACCCGACTCGTTCCCAGTTATTGCTGTTGGAACCCTTTTTTCCTTCGCCTAACTTCCCTCGTTTTTCCTTACGTCGCCTTCCCCCCGGCAACTTCCACATGCAATTATTTTTCTAGGCTGCAAATTGCACGCTCCCTCTCCGTATCTTTGTATCTGAGTATCCCCGAGTATCCGCCAGTATCTGAGTATCTTGCGCTGGCCCCGTGTATCTCTAACCATCTTGTATCTCTTGCGTCTGCAGTTGCTTCTTCGGGTCGTGGCTGCCTTTTTGTTGATTTTACAAGGTGTGGAATGGCTTTGGTAGCGCCTCATCATCAAACTTTGAATACAGAATGGGTTCGATTGATAGATTTGGGAAACTTTAGAAGAATTTATATATGAAAATATTATTATTTTTTATGTAGAATGCTTATACATTCAATACTCAGCCTGAACCTTTAATCTTTTTAGTGTTAAGAAATATTTCTTAAACTCTCTCCATAAATTTGTTTAAGCCAAAAAGGTATCAAAATAGGCTACCTTATACCAAAAATTATATTAAAAATTTTTCCATTTATTTATTCAATTTTCAACTATTTTATTTTTTACGTCAAAGTCCACTTTAAATACTATTCCACTGACCATCGCTGTCTGCTAAGGCTTATGGCAGCGGCTTTGGCTTTGGCATTGGCTTCGGTTTTGGCCACGGCTAGGGGATCGGCTTAAGCCAGGTCCGAGACTTGGCCGCACGTTTATGGTCGCGTTTTAATGTAATTGTTGTTGTATTACAGCAAATTTGTAGTCATAGGATTGCTGTTAGCCGACGTTGCTGTTGGTGTTGTAATTTGCCATTCATGTTGTCGACCAAAGTGGCGATTTGTTGATTGTTGTTAGAAAATTTAAGCGGGGCTCGAAGCGAACACCTTTGGGTGATTTTTAGCCCGTTTCAGACGGTTTTGTCGTGTGCCACCGATTGCGCCAATCTGCCAGCCGATTAGCCGCATCTCTGATTATTGCCATCACAGGCTTGCTGGTTATATAGTTATCGATAATTAAATCGATTATATCGATGGAAAAAACAGGTAGCCCTGCTCTAATTTCAGTTATCCAACACTGGCCACAATGACCGTTAATTTAGGGTTTAATTCTTCTGAAAGGCTTCCGCGCCCACCGCGAATTTATTATGACACTGATGGAAGGGATGTGCACAGCACTCCAGTGGCCCAATGAGTGATTGACTCGAATGAGTGACTGACTGACTGACTGACTGAGTGAGTGAGGGACTGACTGAGTGAGTGACGAGCAACTCTGAGTGGCAACGAGCCCGTGTTATTAGTTAAATGGCGTATAATGGATGAATAACTTGACAAAATAGCAAACAAAACAAAAGGTATAGACGATGTCAAAAGCGTCAAAAGAAGTGCCACAGGAATGCAACTGATGATACCCTGTAAGAAATATTCACAAAGAAATGTAAAATATGATAAAAATCCTTAAAGAAATATACAAGTAAAATATTTTCTACAAAAATCAACTAAAGGTTAAAGAAAATTAATATAAAAGCATTTTCAAATTCTTAAAAAATAAAATATTCTTTAAAACACATTTTTAAATTAATAGTCCAACAAAATATTTAAATTTAAAAATCCATTAACCGAAACTATTATGAATTAAGGGCTGCTTTGATCTACCCTCTAATTTATGAATTGATACCCTTCAGCATTTGGCAAAGTTATACCATAAACTCTAGTACAATCGCTAAGGGTATAAAGACAATAAACAAAATAGCAACAAAAAAACAAAGTCAAAGACAAAGCGTGTGCTTTTGTGTGTGCTTGATAGCCGGACTGCGACGGCGACGACTCCGGTCCGGCAAAGCGACGGCGACTGCAACCGGACCACACCTTAATAATTACTTAAAAGGAAAATAATTTACGAAATTGCATTCATAGTTCAACATTGCAGTGTTTTGCAACAAAAGCCAGCCATAACAAACAATGAATGCCATCCACAAAAAAAAATATAACAACAAAATATTGTGCGAAAATCGAGAAAAAGCAGCGCGTGGTCATATCGCGTTTCCTTCTGAGGCCAACAATTGCTTCCCTGGCCCCTGGGTTTTCTTTTTATTCTCCCCAGGGTTATGTCACATTTTTCCCAAAGATAAACCTCGAATGAGGCATCTCAATTTAACCTAATTGCTGTCCCTTATCCTGCTGTACCTTCCAACAAGTTATTTCCAGAGACAAATTCCACCGGCGGACGTGGCGTATGAGTAATGGCTGGAAATACTTGTCACGCTGCGGTCAAGCAAATGGGTTAAAAATAGAGAAAAAAATCTATGGAAAACAACCTGTTCGGGCTTGAAAAACAAGCACACACACTCCAAATTTGACACATTTGTCCGTTTGAAGCCCGAAAAGCCTCAAAAACACTACCTGAAAGTGCATTCGCGCATGAAAAATGTGCTAAGCAAACGCAAATGAATTTTGCAAATTCGAAATTCAAACGTGAAGCGACAACAGCAACCGACAGAATGCATAAATTGAAAACTCATGTGGAAACACCCAAAAGAAAATGCGATGATCGAAAGAATTCTCTTTTGGCGAAACTGTCATCAGGAATTTGTTTTTTGTATGCAAAACCAGTTCTGACTTGTAGATACGCTTTGGAACCTTGGCTTATTCAGAATATGCGATTGAAAAAAATGTTCAAATATTTATGGCGCAGTTACGATTTTATTGTTGTGATATTCCAAAATAATTAGCATATATCTTTGCACTTCAAAAATAATTCCAAGAGATCATAGAACAACACGAAGCTTAATACAAATAAATAAGAATATATAAACGTGTTGTATAAACTCATCTCCTGCTTAATGATGCTGATGAATATGGAAGTATCGGGTTGAGTCAAGACGAGGCTTTTCATGCTTTTCCATTCAGACCAAAGATAGAAGAGCTCGTCGTCAGACGCAAACAGTTTACCCAGACAAAAAGACAGACACTGTGTAACCTTCGAACCCGCTTGGCAACCAGGCGACAGGAGCAAAAGCCGTTGCCGGACAATCGGGGGCGTAAAATATACAAAAGTAAATATGGGAAATTGTTTCCATTTTTTTTCTCTCCTTCATTTTGTATTTCTTTCATTGTTTGCCAAAGTCTGGGCCAGGTCGGTCACTCAATACCAATTGAAAATGACGGAAAAAACGATGTCTCAATCTCATTTTCATAGATTTTATTTATTTCCTAGCCATAAAACAGCTTCCAGTTTCAAATTTAAATTAGATAAACACGGGATTTGAAGTCTGGCAGAATTACTTAAAAGCCTGAATAATTATTAGAGGAAAATATAATGTTCCGGGTTATTAAAACCGGTATTCTGATTTGTAATCCATAATCATGAGTTATATTAACTTCCTGGCTGCTATTCGGCTTAAAATAATTTACATAATCAAAAAATGTGTTTATTAATGTCTCAAAATATCATAAAACTAATTCCTCATTCATAAATACCCTCAATTCGGCTAGAAGGATCAATCTTCTAAAGTGGGGAGTATTCCAACTATACATAAAAAATATCACAGAAAATTTAAAAACTTTTTAAAAACCTTTTAAATATATTTATTACTATATAAACTAATACCAAAATAACCAACAAATATGTAACAAACTGCGGGAGTGGCAGAAAAAAACTACATACGACTGCACTCACGTGTATCTGTAGCTAAGCGCCAACGGAGGAGGCAGAGATCAGATACGATCCATTGTTGCCACCGCTCACATGCATACTCGAAAACCATGAACTGGAAAACCTTGAAAACTCAACTGCAATTTATGTTCAATGCAATGTATTTTTTGTTTTGTTTTTGCGTTTTTTACCATCCGATTTTGCTGGCTCCACTCGATTTGTTTCTGCCCATGATTTCCTAATGAATTCGATTTGCGTGGAAAAGCGGGAAGCCCCAGCCCTAGTCCGTAGTCCCGGCTAATTGTCGAGCCCTAATGGCCTCTTAGAATTTCATTAGCCATCCAATCAACGCATCTGTTTATGCGTGGCTTTTCTCTGTGTGTTCTTCGCTCTTTATTTTTTTCTTGTTTCTTTTTTCTTTTAGTTTTCAATTTTCTCTGTGCATTATTTTTCTTTGTTCATTTTCTTGCCCATGTGCCTTTTTCCACTGTGCACTCACTTGTAATTGTGTTAGAGGCCTATGCCACTGCCACGCATGCATTATTATTATAATTTCCAGCTCTCGAGCTCTTCATTTTTTCCTCGCTTTTCTCGCTCTCAGCCAGGGTTGGGGTTGTGTGTTATTGTTTTATAGAGAATTCGATTTGGTTAAGTGCGCTTCCAGGTTTCTATAATTATTTTTGCAGTCTCCCCCAGGCTTTTTTCGCTTGTCATTTTTTAAACTAAATTATTATTACCCAAGTAGGCTTGGCTCTGGTTGGCTTTGTGACAATTGGCAACAAGTGGGTGCATTGTGCTGAAAGCTTTTTATTAATTAGTCCTAATTTGCCTTTGACTATGCCAGCGCAATATTTCTGTGTTTTTTATTCTTAGCCAAGAGCCAAAGCTGGCAATCAATTAGAAAACGCAACTGGCAGCCAGTCAAGGCTAAAAAGCTCAGTACAAAAAAAAATATAGCGAGTTGGCTACCAAAATGTCAGGCTCCACCAAGCCCCAAAACGAGCCGTGTGTGGGTGCTGCTTTGGCGGCGCCAAATTTGGTTAAACCAAAAATGTACAAAACAAATTGCATTCATAAATAAAATCAAAGTCAAAATCAACAAATGAAAATTTAAATACAAGTAAATAGAGTTTGGTGTGTGGCGGCAGGCAGGCATTGGCAATAAAAATAGCATGTTAATTATGGCGCCACAGTTTTCAATGTTTTATAGAAAATTTATAAATTTAAAAGTAAATAAAATATAAGCAGTGATATGTTTAATAGTAGCCTTGATAAATAGTCTTTAAAGTGTTTGCAAGTAATGACCAAAAAGCCTTTCTTATCCCAATTTTTTAATAAAATTTCGTCCAGGTTCTAAACGTTTTTCTAAAAATTATCTAGCACTTCAAAAGTATGACAAACCCCTAAAAAAAACCTTTGACAAAGCTCTCCTTAGTATTTTCGCTCAACAGAATGCACATTTTTGTCTAAGCCGCTCGCTCGTTCGGTTTCTCTGGCAAAGTGCAACACAATTAACACCCCGAAATGCATACACAAAAATGGCAAAAAAAAAATAAACCAGCAAATTTTTTAACAGTAAAATTTGTTTGTTTAGCGATTCAGTCTGGCATAGAGAGAACCTACTGTTGGACGAAACATTTTTCATAAGCGCAAATTCGATAGAGCGCTGTTGTTAATGAAAATGAGCAACAAAGCCAAGCGGTCACACACACACTCGCAGGCAGAAACTTAGAACCAAAACCGCATGCAAAATAGATACAAAAAAAAGAGCAAAAAAAATGCAAACAAGTTTTTTTTTCAAAATTTTTTTCAGCATATACGAAAATGCGCAAAATACACTAAATAAGTGGAAACGTCAATAAGCAGCGAAGGAGAGTAAATGAGCGCACCAAACGAATCCATAGACACAGATATGCAGATAGATAGATAGATAGATAGATAGATAGATAGTTAGATAGATGGATAGATAAATAGATAGATATATGGATAGATGGATAAAGGAAGGGGAAATGGAGGCAGAAGAAAATATATAAGGCGAAAGGCAAACTGCAGCTTAGAGAAAAGCCACGGTAAAGAAGCACATGTGGTGTAATCAAATATGCGAGAAAATATGTCTAGGAAAATTATGTCATCAGGGGAAAATATATATTTTCGAATTTATTAATAGTTATTAACAAGTATATAGTTTATTAAAATTTAAAAATAAAATATATTCCACAAACTTTTTCTATTGAAAAATATATATTTTTAGAAATGAAATTAAACCACAAATAATTAATATTAATCGAGAATTATTTTTCTGTTTACTATTAGCCAATAAATCTTTATAAAAACCACAATATTTCGTCGTAATTAATTATCTTCTCAGTGTAGATGCAAATGATATGGTGATACGGACAAGAAGAAAAATAATGGGAAAGGAAAGGGAGGCAGAACGGGAACAAAAATCGTTTCTATCATAGGAAAGTGCAAAGAAAAACGGGCGAAAATTAATTTTTGTAATGCAATCAGCAAGTTTAATTATGCATAATTGGGAGAACGAGTAGAGGCGAGCAGAAGAAAAAGCCATAAAAAATTGTAACAACCAAAGTTTAATTTGGCTATAAAAAAAGTCTGGAGATCGGGAGGGATCTTTACTCTATAAGGAAACTTATTTAATAAATTTATTATTATAAAACAACTAAAACTATAAATCAAAAATCTCATAAATTATAGTATAAAAAGTATCAGGAAGTATGGTTATGCCTATTAATGATCTGAATCAGTTTTGTTTTTATTTCGGTCTGGCATTAAATCGCACGATCTCTCCTCAACTAGAATTCATGCCACTTTTTTTATGACAAACAAAATGCATTTCGATCCGACAATTGCCAGCTCAACACACCCAATTGACTTTGAGGCACAACCATGTCGAGGCACATACAGATATATGTATATTCCTATAGTATATATATCTATGGAGACTTGTTAATACAAATCTCTGCAGTGGCAACTGTAATTCCATATTTCACACGCTGCTCTTTGCAGCCTTGTTCGTTCATTTTTTACGCCTTGATATGCAATTTTTAGCCCATTTTTATTGCTTGACTAAGTTCAAGATCAGTGGAATGTCTATTAAAAAAAAGTTTAGCGCATATGCAAAATGGCATTTATACAGAGAGTTGAGGTACATATTAGTAATACCTCCCAAGAATTAAAGTCGTACTTCCTCCATTAAACAATTACTATACCAAAGCATTGACTCATTCAAAAATCGCTGGTATGAGTTATGAAATTAGCTAAAATTTTATTGGCGAAAAAACCATTTAAGCGTAGTTTTCCGCAAATCAATTAGACATCAATTAATTGCCTTTAATTAATAAGCAACAGTTTTATTGGCAAACCCAGCGCCGGCGACTCAACAAGGGATTGCAATTTGAATAAAAGTAGTCGTAGTTCATTTGTAATTGCTATTTGCGGCAACTCTATGGAAAACCAAATGCAAAAAATAACAACAAAAAAAATAAAAGTAAATAAATTAAATATTTAGCTAGAAATTTATAAGGCGAATGCGACACGTTGCCAAGCCCCGTTTCCACACCCACAAAGTCTATGTCTGCCCCCTTAGTAGTATTTCAGACAGACACTTAAAAAAAAACAATAGATAAAAAATATTTAAGCACAGAACAAGATGTTATATAAATGCTATTCACAATAATAGAAATAATCCCCTCTGTTTTTTAGTTATAGAAAATATCATTAAAAATATTAATTTAATATCCATAAATTTCACAATTTCTCCCAGTGTACATATGCGGAATTAAGCGCTCAAATTGTAACCAAATATGGCGCAGCAAGTTCAATTCTAATTTATTTCGGCGAACACAGAACACGCCGAGGAACTGTCCAAGTTTTCTGTATTTTTTTCCTGCTCGCTTTTTGCGTTCTGGATCAATTGATTCAAGGTTTTTTATAGCTGCATTTGATTTTCGTTCTTTTTTCTGTTTGTATTTTTTTGTTCTTTGTAGATCTAAGCATATAAATGCATTTATATATATATATATATAGGCGATCGCATGTACTGGCAAATCGTGCGCTTTCATTGGAAGTGACAACAAATGCATTCTTAAGTGATTGAAATTTAACACGACACACAACAAACGAAAATTGGAAACGAATGACGGCCACATAAAGTTGACTTTGATTGAACATTAAAGAAAACTATTCAAACATATCTAGAGGATAAATAAATTGCAGTTCTTTATGGAGAACAGACTCCATGTTATTCAATGTTATATTTAAGGCAGGTCAATCTTAGTTAGGGATATGGAGAATAGAGAGACATTTTTATAATATTTATTAAATAAATATTTATGGTAAAAAGATACTTTTATATTTATTAACTACATATTTTAATGTTAAATATCTTAAAGCTTTACAAGGTTTAATTTGTTCTTGCTTTAAATTCCCTTTTTAATCCTGAAGTATCCTTTTCTCTCTTTCCCTTAAGTCAACATCAATATTGATCTCTCTCTTTCTCTTCATTGTTATTCATGAAGTCTCTGTCAGATTATCCTGTTCAAATACGATTTATTCCTGCTCCCTGAAAATAGAGGCATCAATTGGCCCAAAGTCGCCAAAGCCCCGTGCGGGCCAACTCGTTATCCCCGCAGGCTGCGTTGCAGTGTCCGCCACAAATCACTGACAATCACAGGCAGCCAGAAGGCTTCTGGCCATGGCCAACAAGCGCGCAAAAAAATGGCAGTTTCGCGCGAAAAAAAAATGCACAACACACACATTCAGTGTGCCTTCTGTGTCCTTTTGCGTGCATCCTGCATCCTTTGCTACCCCGTAACCCATACCCATGCCTGGAAAAAAAAGGGAAAAAAAGCGAGGTGTTGCTGTTGAGGCCGCAACAAAAATACATACACGGAGAAAAGAAAATATTTTAGAAAGAAATCTCTTATGAACAGGTTTTTCTGAAAATATAAAAATTAATAGGAATTTTTTTATAATTTAAAGTAGAAATTTTACATAAAAGAACAGCCTTTAAAATATATTTGATTATCAAAGAAGCAAGACAAGTTGAAAATGGGTTATTAGAAACTAAAGATACAATATCTCCAAACGTATAAATTGTATCTTTTGTTATAAAATATATATTTTTGGATAAAAAATTCTCTATTCAGATTTAAAATATCAATATATATAAGGTCTTACCCCTTTCTCTCCCTGTACTCGGAAAGAATTGACAGAAGCCCCGTTTGACTATGGACTATTTTTTGTTCTTTGTTTTGCCGAGATTTTTCCCATTTTTTTCCTCAATTTTTTTGTTTTTTTTGGCAGGCGTGGACCGTGGGCAATGCAATCAAGTGGATGAGTGGTCGGGGGGTGCGACTCCGGTTGGCATCCGGATGGCGGCTGTGTTTGCTCCGAGCGCGGGTGCAAGCTGCAACACCCGTAAATGTACGGCCTAAAAGGATTAAGGCGATCTGTGTGCAATCCGCGCAATTATCCTTTCATTGCCGACGGCGTGGCAGCTCCACTCCCCCGACAGACTCCGCAATTAGTTGCATCACTCAACACTTCCCTCGCGCTTTTTGCCCCGGTTTCCTTTTCGGTTTTTTGTGTGTGTTTTCGGTTGACTTTTAGCTACATATGGTCGAGGAGCAGGTCCTGCCACTTCACATTTTTCGTTATTGCCTTGTGCCTGTTGTTGTGAGCCTTTTTTATTTTTTTGTTGGGTGCTTTGTTCCACTTGGCGTATACGTAACGATGCCATTTCATATGTGATTCATGCAGTGGGAAAGGGGGGGACTGCATCCAGGCACTGCACTTTTTCGGTGGCCATTTCAAAAGTGGAGGACACTTAAGTGGCCCCCAAATTGGTTTCACACTTACCCATCAAGTGGTGATGCCCCTTTTCCGCTGACGGGCTTCTGGCTCCTGGCTGCTGCTCCGGAAATTGTCTATTTAGAGCTGCCTCTTCGGTTAGCACCAACTACCGAAGGGAACTCCTCCCCTCGCTCGCTCTCTTGGCTTCATCTTGGCTGTCAAAAACAAAGTTCCTGTTAACGGCGGCAACTTGGCCAACTGAGCTGTACGTGTGTGTGTGTGTGTTTGTGTTGATGCTGCTAGCTGTTGCTCATTCAGGGCCAAAACAACACCAACTGTTGAGAGCGGGTAAATAATGCTTGGGGTGCACTGAGGGAAATTGTAGAAATATTGAACTGTAATTGAGCTTGTTCTAATGTATTTGACACCTTGAAATTTTTAATAATAATTAATAAACATTTGGTAACAGTAATTCTGATGAAAGAAGAATAAGTTTCTTTAATTTTAAAACCTTTTTCATTCATTTAATTGGAACAAATCTGAGCTCAATAAAAAAATTCCGCTGCAGTTCTCCTAATAATAATGTCAATAAATTGCAAGACAAATTTGTAAGTTTCTATTATTTTAAAGAATTTAATAAATGAAATAATAAATAAAATAATAAATAAGAAATAATAATTTGAATAATTAAATATTACAATTAATTATTATTCAAATATTATGAAGTTAAATGAAGGGAACTTATTAAAAAAAATTTCTGAATAAATTCTTAAAAACGAATTCACCAGTTTTATTAATTAAAAAAATGTTATTAATGAAATATGGTCATTTTAAGACCAATAAAATAAAAAGAAAAAATGTTAACGATTTAAAACTTGAAAATAACCCTTAACCGTTCATAGTATTTTGTACAGCTTCCTCTTTTAATCCAAGACTCTAAAGATAATTCTTGGCTTATATTTTTGCCAGTGGTCGTATCTCTATCTCCATCTCTCATCGCAACTCCCCCTTTCCCTTGCTTTTCCTGCCACTTGTTGGCATTTGTTGTTGCCGCTGCGTAGCATTTAAATTGAAATGCCAATGTCGTTGTCGTTGCTGCTGCTGTGTGTTCTATGTCATCATTTGCTCTTTTTCATGGCAGCCAGATGCCGGCAGATGTCTGAAAATCCGAACAACAACTAAGCCGAAAACCCATTCATTGCAAATTCAACTAAATCCATGAATAAAATGTCCCACCAAACTCCCACACCGCCACAGCAACTATGCCACGTTTTATTGCACATCGTTGTGTAGTTAACAATCGCTTTCGCTCGCTCCTGCTCTGCAGCATCCTTTGGCCGTCTCTTTCTAACCAAATTGAATTTCCGAATTCAATGAATGAATGAGCGCATGAATTGGTTTAGTTTTAGTTGTTTAGCCGGTTTGTTTTTCCTGTTTCTGTATATGTATTTGTGTATCTGTGTCTGTGCCGGCGCGTGTCTGTGCTGCATACTTTTTGGCTGCCGCCTGTTGAATGCCCCGGAATGCTCCACTTATATATCCCCCTGGATACATATATATATATATATATATATCGTTATATGTATTTGTGTTAGGCCATCAGTTAAATGGTCTCGGATGCCTGTTGCTGCCTGTTCTATTCCCTTTGCCTCAGCTGCAGCAATTCCTGCCAACGGCAGCTGCAATTTTAATGTCCTCCATCCGCGCCCTTGTCATTCTTATTTCTTTTTTGTATTATTTCGGTTTCAGTTCCTTTATTTTTTGTTGTATTTTTTGGCTCTCGGCAATTGTGTAGGTTTTTTTTTTATTATTTTTGTTGTGCTGCAGTTACTTGTGCGGAAATTGCATTTCTCGGCATTTTGCATTTCAATAAATTTTGTCGAGGCCAAGGGAGATCGCCTTTGGTTTTTATGTCGTTATTTGGAGAGAACTTTATTTATATTACAAATATTTTTTCATTCGGGTTTCTCTTCTTTTTTTATCTTTTCTAGCTTGGCATATTTTGGTTTGCTTATTTTATTGAATTCCTTTCGGGTTTTATGGGGCAGTAAATATTTTTTCGGTTGCTTCAGAATGAAGGAAATTGTAATAAAGTAAGTGAAACTCTTGGAAAGAACATTAAAGGGAAATTTTATGGTATAGAAGCTATATAAATATTTTAGTTCACATTTAACTTAAATATAAATGCCTATATAAATATTTTATATATTTTATTTGAGGTATTTTTTATAGAAAGAAATAAAATAGTAAATAAATTTAGATTACAAGATGGATTAACAGATTTTTTAAATATATTTTAAGCATATTTCATTAATCAAAATTTAACAAATAAATTACAAAAATTATTATTTTCATCTATATCAAAAAATGTCTCATAAAATGTATTTATTTGGAACATATATCTGTCCAATAATCTTTTAAATATTTTATTTATTAACTATAGCCAACTTCCTTATTCTATTCTCATTGAATAATTTATAGTTTCATTATTTCCCACATATAATAACTTCTTTCAAAGTACAATCATAATATCTAAACCCCAAGTACCGACAGCCATTGATTGAAACATTAATCAATAATGCTTTGTGTGGGTGGTAATATCAAAGAAACAACCCCACATATATCAGTGGATATAATAACATATGGATTTCCTGTCGCAAATGTAACTAAACAACCGCTGAATGTTTCTTTTTTATTGAAGAACCAACGTCCAATATTCCCTCCATTTTCCACCTGTGTGAAGTAACCCTTCAATCGTCAATTCGACACCTGCAATTAGCAATTTGCTGCAGGCACTTAGCACATCAATTATGGCAGCTATTGTTGCCCGGCCCCATTGCCAAATTCCCGGCAATTTCCTTTTCGGCCAATTGGAGGCAATGCACAGCAACTGCAGGTGGCCTAAACAAACATGCAATCAAATGCAATCGAACCGAGGAACGAAAAATACAAAAAACAAAATTTTCGTGCTTTTCCGAGTTTAGGTTTCGTTCCTACTTATTTTTGTTGCCTGTTTTTGTATTTTTTTGTTCAGTTTTCTGCGAGTTCTGTTGGCCGAAAAATGTTGTGGCCAATCAAATTGCATGCAGGCCGAAAAGTGCATACGAAAGCGCATTAGAGAGGGACAACGATAGCACGAAACATGTGGGGGCTGGTTGGGGTTTCCAGGAGGGGGTGTGGGGGAGACTCAAGAGGGGTTGGGATGCACCCACGCCGAAAAACTAAAGCAACAGCAGCAACAACAACAACAACAAGATGAGCCGAATCGAGACGAACCAAGCCGAATGAGGCAATCGAATTTATTTTGCTGCTGCCTCTAATTTCTGCTTTGCTTTTGGCTCAGAACGACGAAGCTGAAAAACCGACGACAGCCGCAAAAATTTCTATGCCAAAGTGACACACAAAAAGCCTAAAGTACACACACAACATGCACACACACACATCATATACATCCATGTGTGTATATTGATGTTGTCAGTATGTAAATTGCCATATGCGACAAGTTTCTTTTCATTTTTTGGGGTAGGTTGCGTTTTTAGTTTAGGTTGCAAGGGTTGCTAATGGCTCAAATAGGGAGGGGACGGGGCTTAGCAGGGGGGCGGGAGGCAAGGGGCGAGGTCCTGTCAACGCTGCATGCTTAGAATTGTCCTACTCATCTGTATACATGTGTGTGTTTGGCTGCGTATGTCCTTGCATTTAGTGCAATTCATTTACATTTCAGCGCGCCCCTGCCACTGGCCCTTCATATTCCCCAGAAGTTGGCCACAATTTTTGGCCCCAGGCACGCAGGAGTCGCATGTCCTTTCGCGGGGCGAGCCTTAAAATTAAAAGCCCACACGAAAATGGGAAGCATAGAAAAAAACAAAACAATATTAAATTTTTAGGGAATATATGAATCACATATATAATCTTCAAGGAAATAGTTGCTAATTAATAATTAAAAATAATATTACTAATTTAAAAAAAGCAAACCTTGTATTAAGTTCCAAATAAATTGTTAATTAAATTTTCTTAATTAATCATTCTATCGCAGCAAATTTATTCTTATAATTGTAATTATATAAATATTATTTTTGAATAGAAAAAAATGACTTTATTTTAAAATATTTTTTTGAATGTTTTTAATGTTTTTTTTTTCCCATATTTATACCCTTGCAGGGTATTATAATTTCAGTCAGAAGTTTGCAACGCAGTGAAG